>UESW01004610.1:233516-406649 GCA_900491605.1 Calamus simplicifolius | reverse complement strand
AGCTTCCTAGCCTCTCTTCGGTCGGACGGAAGCGATCCTTCTTTGAGATATTTGAGGATAGGGTCGAACCAGGATGGTTCGGCATCAACTTGCATCACGCGGTCGGCTTCCGCGATGCTCGGCTTTTCCAGAGTTTCCAGGTGGAATTTTTGCTCGGCATCCATTGTCTCCGCGGTTGCCAGACGGGAGAGTAGATCGGCACGGGCGTTCTCGGATCTGGGAATCCGAATAATCTCAAATTCAAAAAATGGGGAAGCAAGTTACGCACCTCCTGGAGATATCGAATCATATTTGGTTCCCGAGCTTCGAACTCTCCCCGAACATGGCCGGCTACCAGCTGAGAGTCGGTGAAGGCGTTGAGCTTCTCCACCTTCAGATTGCGGGCGATCCGGAGACCAGCTAGCAGAGCTTCGTACTCGGCTTCATTGTTGGAAGCCGAGAAGGAGAATCGGACGCCATACTCGAAGGTCATCCCCTCAGGACTAGTGAGAACTAGACCTGCGCCGGAGTGATGGGCATTGGACGACCCGTCGACGTGGAGGAGCCACCGGGCTCCAGACTTTGGCTCTTCCAGAGAGTCTGGGGTAGAACCGTCCTCCGGGATGGTACACTCGAGGAGGAAGTCGGCCAGTACTTGAGCTTTGATGGCTGGGCGGGGCTGAAAATGTATGTCATGCTCGCTTAACTCGACGGCCCATTTGGTCATTCTCCCCGATGTCTCCGGACGATGGATCACCGCCCTGATAGGTTGGTCAGTCAGGACCGTTACAGCATGTGCTTGAAAGTACGGCCGCAGCTTTCGAACCGAGGTGATCAAGGCCAACACCATCTTTTCAATCCTGCTGTACCTCGTCTCCGCATCGCGGAGCAGCCTGCTCACATAGTAGATCGGCTTCTGGATCTTGCCTTCTTCTTTGACTAGCACCGAACAAACCGCGCTCTCCGAAACAGCCAGGTACAAGAATAGGGTCTCTCCTGGGGTCGGACTACTGAGAAGCGGAGGCGAGCCGAGGTACTTCTTGAGTTCTTGAAATGATTTCTGGCACTCGGGAGTCCACTGGAAGTTTTTGGCCGATCGGAGAGTTTTGAAGAAGGGGAGGCATCTCTCGGCCGACCGCGCCACAAAGCGGTTAAGGGCCGCTATCCTCCGGTTAGGCGCTGGACCTCTTTAACTGATGCTGGGGGCGCCATTTGTTGGAGAGCTTGAATCTTCTGGGGGTTAGCTTCGATACCTCGCTGGGAGACCATGAAGCCGAGGAACTTCCCCGAGTTGACGCCGAAGGCGCACTTGGTCGGGTTGAGTTTCATCCCATATTTGCGCAACGTTGCAAAGCTCTCCGAGAGGTCCTCGACATGCTGTGACGCCTCCTTGCTTTTAACCAGCATGTCGTCCACATACACCTCCATGTTCCGCCGATTTGCTCCTTGAACACCTTGTTGACCAGCCGCTGGTAGGTCGCCCCTGCATTTTTAAGACCGAAAGGCATAACTCGGTAACAGTAGGTACCTCGGTCGGTTATGAAGGCGGTCTTTTCTTCATCTTCAGGGGCCATTCGGATCTGATTGTAGCCGGAATAGGCGTCCATGAATGACAGCATTTGGTGGCCTGAGGTGGCGTCCACGAGCTGATCGATCCGAGGGAGGGGGAAGCTGTCCTTTGGGCAGGCTTTGTTGAGGTCGGTGAAGTCGATGCAGATCCTCCACTTGCCGTTCGACTTTTTCACCATGACGACATTTGACAGCCAGTTCGGGTAATTCACCTCTCGGACGAAGTTGGCCTTTATGAGTTTGTCGACCTCTTCTTCAATGGCCTTTTGCCGCTCTGGGGAGAAGCTTCTTTTCTTCTGCTTGACAGGCCTGTGCCTCTCGTCCACATTGAGATGGTGGACGAGGACCTCGGGGTCGACTCCCGGCATGTCGGAGGCGGTCCAGGCGAAGATGTCGGCGTTGCTTTGGAGGAACCTGATCAACCTGTGCCGAGACTCTCCTTTGAGTAACGACCCGATCCTTGTGGTTCGGTCGGGCCGAGCTTCGTCCAATGGTACTTCCTCCAATTCCTCTACCGGTTCTCCCCGCTGTTCGGCGAAGTCCTCGCGAGCGTCCAACCCGTCAACTTCGGGCATCCTAGACTGGAGGCTCGTAACGAAACATTGCCGAGCCATGGCTTGACTTCCCCGAACCACACCAACTCCTTGCTCGGTAGGGAACTTCATAGACAGATGCGGGATGGAGACCACTGCCTTGAGAGACATTAAACCAGGCCTGCCGAATATGGCGTTATATGGGGACCTGAGGTCGGTCACCAGAAAATCGGTCTGAACAATGGCTACAAGGGGCCAGGTTCCCGCGCGGACCGTCAGGGTGACGATTCCTTCCGGGACGATGACGTCGCCGGTGAATCCCATCAAGGCGGAATCCACGGCTCGAAGATTTTCCATGAGCAGTTTCATCCTGGTAAACACACCGAGGCACAAAACGTTTACCGAGCTTCCACTATCAACAAGGATTCGGCTTACATCATAATTGTTCAAATTAAGGGATACAACTAATGCGTCATCGTGGGGGAGTTGTACTCCCAGGAGATCATCGTCGGATAAGGAGAGCTCGCCAGTCCGTGCCTTCTTTGGCGCTGATCCATCTCTGCGCCTCTGGGGCTCGATCCGCCGGCCTCTTCAATCATATTAATACGACCGACCACAGGCGGATTGGGTGGAGGAGGAAGTTGTGGGAGCTCGGGCTGGCGGTCACCTCCTTGCTGCTGCGGCTCGGGTGCCCTCCTAAACTGATCTAGCCGTCCCCGCCGAATCAACCTCTCTATTTCATTCTTCAGCTGCCAACATTCTTCAGTGTCATGACCGTGCTCCCTATGGTAGCGGCAGTATTTGGCGGGATCCCTTCGAGTCGGGTTCCCTCGGAGAGGTACTGGCCTGGGAAGTTGACGCTCTATCTCCATGAGGATCTGCGCTCGGGGCACAGTCAGAGGAGTATAGCGATCGAATCGCCTGGGAGGACTCCGGGAGCGATTCCTTGGCGGCAGTGGAGGGACTCTTTGGCGGCGAGGCGGACTTGGTCGACGGACAGGACGGTGTCTGTCGGGGACTTTGGGCTCTTGTTTCTTCTTTGCTTGCTCAGCGCGGGCCACTCTCCGCGACTCCTCGACCCTAGCGTACTTGTCCGCAAGGGCCATCATATCAGATAGACATGGGGGGTAGCTGACCTCCATTGCCAGATAGAAGTCGCTCTCCTTCGAAACTCCCCCCGCTAGGGCGGACATAGCCACCTCATGATTAAGGTGGTCCACCTCTAACATGGCCTTGTTGAAACGGCCAAGGTAATTCCTCAAGGACTCCCCCTCTCTCTGCTTAACTTCGGAGAGGGAGTCGGATCTTCGTCGATGGCGGCGGCTGCTGACGAACTGGCAATAAAAAGGTGGCTCAGCTCGTCGAATGAATCAATGGAACCCGGTTTCAAGGCGTTGAACCAGGTTCGGGCGGATCCTCTGAGGGTGGATGGGAAGGCTCGGCAGAGGACCGCATCAGATGCTCCGTGGAACATCATTATTGACCGGAAGCTACTGAGATGGTCGTCCGGATCAGTGGAGCCGTGATAGGGCTCGACGGTTGGCAGTTTGACGTGGGAGGGAATCACTTCCTCCATGATTCCCTTAGAGAAAGGGATGCCCTGCTCCGCCTTGGGCTGGGGCAGATGGGTCTGCTTGGCGGCGTCCAGCTCCTGACGCATCTCCTGGATCTGACGGCGGATCTCGTCTTCACCGGTTAGAGGAGGAGCTGGGCGGGAGAATCGCAAGGATGGCGTGGAATCATGGTGGGATGTCGCCGGGGAGAGGGAGCGGGCTCGCCGAGATCTGGGAGGATCTCTATCATAACCGGCTCGCGGGACTGGTTTGTCCCCCCTGGGGCGATGGGGGATCCGCCGACCCATGCGGATCAGAGGAGGAGGTCGCCGGCGAAGAAGAAATCGCCGTTTCTTTCTGAGGATGCGAAGCAGGAGGAGCTACAAGGCGCTCTTGTACCAGGTGGTAAGGGCCTGGACCTGTTGGACCAGTGTAGCGAACTGGTCTTGAGTCACCGGGATGGCAGGCGGCGATGGGGTTTCGATCGGTGGAGGTTGCGGCGCTGCAGCCAGTCGGATCAGGCCTCTGAGAAGCGACCTGATCTTGGGCTTCAGAGGCTGCTCTTCTCCGGTTGGCCATTGGGGAGGTTCTTCTCCGGATCTAGATCCTTGTCTCCTTTCTTCAAGTTTTAATGGGACTTGAGGCCCTTCCTCTAGCGCCAATCTGTTGCCGCTGAAATCCGTCCTCCGACTCAGGCGCGGTCGATCTCCAGGAAGAGGGGGGCGGACCTGCAAAAGAAGTCCACACGCGGAGGGACGCTGGGGGTGGTCCTCCGCGGAAGACCCTCCGACGCTCAAGTCAGTGGAGAAGAAATCGGCGATCAACCAGACAGTGAGGAGGTGGATCTCTCCGGGAGACCTCTCCGGGGGTGGCCAATCGAGGCTCCAGAGGGCAGGAGCGCCGACGAGCTACCGGCGAGAGCAGGAGAGTAAGAGTGGGGGTGTAAGCGCGCAAGTGTGCGTACAGAGTTGCGTACCTGAGGGAATCTGCGATTATGATATTTATAGACTGTCACCTGGGTCTTGAGCGTCTTCTGGAAGGTTCGGAGGTTGTTAAGATACGGAGGCGGGCAGAATCAGGCCGTTGTGGGGCCGTTAGAATCCATATCCCGTTTGTTCTGGTATCGACGGCTAGGAGAGCTCCTTGATGTCTCGAGATCTGGTTGAGTAGGCTTGGGGTGGTTATGATAGGCTTTAGGCCACGTCCCGACATGATTTCTTTTCTATGATGCCATTCTGGTAGGTTCGGGCTCTCCCGCGTCAGGTTCCGCGGAGGTAGATGTTAGGTCGTGGATTGCTCGAAGAAGCCGAGCTATGGAAGCCCGGAGGGGTCGAGCTACGGAAGCCCGAAGGGGCCAAGCTACGGGAGCCCGGAGGGGGCCGAGCTACTGAAGCCCAGAGGGGGCCGAGCTACGGAAGCCCGGAGGGGCCGAGCTACGGAGCCCGGAGGGGGCCGAGCTACGGAAGCCCGGAGGGGCCGAGCTACGGAGCCCGGAGGGGCCGAGCTACAGAAGCCCGGAGGGGGCCGAGCTATGGGAGCCTAGAAGAGCCGAGCTACGGAAGCCCGGAGGGGGCCGAGCTACGGGAGCCCAGAAGAGCCGAGCTACGGAAGCCCGGAGGGGACAAAGGGAGGAGGTTAGCCTTAGCCTCTCGCACGGATATTAATGCAATGACGATTTTACCCCCCAACAACTCCCTTTTTTTGCCTCTGTTTTGATAATAAATTCACGAACGGAAACAAAAAACAGACATGAAAGCATGGAAAAGAGATTATTAAATAGAGCAATAATCTCTTTTTCTCTTTGTGCCATTCTCATTGCTATTGGCCTTAATAAAGATAAGGTTCTTACACTATAGCATGAAGATGTCTTTCATTTTATAATTATAATACTTTAAATATAGTATTAAAAAAAAAGTTTGAAGTGCTTCTAACTAGGGGTGTAATTGAGCCGAGTTCAGTCGATAAAGTGCCAAGCTCGAGCTTGACTCGACTCTAAAATTTGAAGCTCGAAACTCGACTCGAACTCAATCGAGTTTCTTATTTAGAGCTCAAACTCGAGCTTGATGAAATACTCGATATACTCGAGCTCGACTCGAATTTCTGTGTAAAATTTTAAAAAAAATAATTTTAAATTAAAATAAAATATATTTTCAACTAAAAATTTAAAAGAGTTTTATATAGCTAGGATAATATTATAAATATGTATACTTATAAGGGTAAAATAGTAAAATTATAAAGCTCGATTAAGCTTGTAAGCTTTTGAGATGAGTATTTTAATATTTGAACTCGACTCGATAATATACTCGAGTAGCTCGAGCTCGAGCTTGACTCGATAAGTAGCGAGTCAGTTTTGAATATTTTTTGAGTCAATCTTGGACTACTTGCGAGCTATCTCAACTCAATTATACCCCTACTTATAACTTAAATTTATTTGTTATCAATTAACTTTCACTTGACTTTTTAGAATCACATGATTTGGCCCGTTAATAGATTAATTGGGCTAGTAGGTGGGCTTAAAGCGTTATAAATAGTATTAAAGCCAATCCGAGTATGTAAAAGTTAGCAAGCACAATGATTTGACTGGGATAAATTTTGGCTAGCTTATAACATGCGTTGAAAACATCACTCGATAATAAAGGAAGATTGTAATATTTCAAAAATAGCATGAAAAAATTTGAAGTGCTTATAACTTAAGATCATTTACTATCAATTAATTTTTATTTAAATTTATAAGATGATATGGTTTTAACTGTTAACAAATTAACTAGACCAATAAATAAGTTTGAAGTGTTACAATAATCATTTCTTAACTTATATTCACTCCAACAAATTTGATGTGACGCTAAAAAAGGCTTTTTCTTACGCTAATAACCATTGAAAAAAATGCTGACACTTTTGAAGCGTCGGGCAAACAGGGAGTAAAAATAAGGGTGAAAAGTTTTCTGACGCTTGGAGTTAAAATTTTTTTCCCCATTATTTTTTCACCGCATCATCTCAGTTTTTTCCAATATGCCCTCCAGCTTCGAGCAGAGCCCCCTCCGCATTCTCCTCCTCCACCCACTCTACCCCACCGCCGGCGACGACATCTCCACCTTATTCCTCATCACCATCTCCTTCTCCCCAAAGTAAGAAGGGAAATCCCTCATTCTGGTGGCACGAATTCAATCTCCCAGACGCCTCCCGCTAAAATAAAGGGATCAGATGGGTTTATTAAAACAAAGAAACAGAGAACCCCACACGCTTCATTTAATCAAGATCTAAGAGACTTACCGCAAACATCAATCCTGCTTGTCCTTGTCACACAAATGCTTTGCAACTTGACAAGATTCCCTCACCACATTTCGTCAAGAACTCCAGGGCAGACCCCTTTCCTCTTCCTGGACGGTAATAATGAAAGGGATCTTCAATATATGTATATTATAAGGTAGGAAGCCCTTCTCCACACAATCAAGATTTCAAGAATAATTTTTTTAAAAAAAACCCTCAAACTGCCCTCTTCTCTCTTCTTCCATAGATGCCAAGAAACCAAGATTTCATTTTTTTTGAAAGGAAGTGTGAGGAACAGGACAAGCTCCCTCCTTCCAAAAGACCACAACCCACAGGGGAAGAGATTAGAGAACGTGGCCAGTAAAAACACAAAGGGAAAGAAACGGAAAAACAGATAAACATGACTCTTTTACACTATAAAATGTCTTGTTCGCTAACTCACCGGACTGATAGAGATATAGACTAAAAGATATGCTTTATGTTAGTCTTTACATTTTAATGAGAATTCATTTTGAGCAATGTGTGCCATTTACTATATATGTGCATGTGTCTAGTATTTACAAAGAGTATTTGATCTAGTGTGTAGAGTACGGCTTACACACAGAAGACTAGATCATCGGTTCTTTTGGAATACAAGTTTATTGTTCACAGTTTTAGATGGAATTAGACACACCATCAGTATAACTGTAGCACAAATTTTAGTATGTCTGTCTTGACTACGGGGAATGGTTTATTCTAACTATTTGTGCTAGTATACTTTGTGTGTATTGAACAGAACCCAGTTGAGTTAATTATTTTATACTGACTTTATAAAATAATTTAAAACTCATGAATATTATGATTACTTATGCTCTTAATTTGAATTCTATTTCTAGACACGTGTATGTAGTGATTATTGCTTTGATTACACATAGAGTGAGATTCTATATGAGTCAATAAACTCAGTGGGTTGGGCAATAACATTATATATATGGTGAATATTAATAGTTGAAGGAATCCACGTCCTGTTAATTTGGATTGATGATATCCCCTTGAGAAAGCTTATAAGTTTTGATTGTATCAAATCTTGCAAGTGGATTTTGAATCCGATACATCAAATAAGTTAAGTAGATAAGTCTCAAGGATAATAACAGTCAATTAAATTATATTGTCAGTAATTAAATTTAATTGGTGGATATCTGTAATCTTAACGTGGGGAGATAATAAGTATTTAATATTAAGGCTCGAAAATATAAATTCGAATATGATTAGGAGTACAATTACAATTCTTTAGTGGAATGAATTGTAATTTACGTAATTGAATCCTAACCCGGGATAGGATTGGGAATTTAATTACGTGGGAAGTCCTTTTCATATTTGCCTATTGGTCCCTGTTGTAGCCCTATAAATACCCTCTCAGTTGGTTGTTAGGGTTAACGTTTTTGAAGAAAAAGAAAAACAAGAAACCCTAGGTTAGCCGAGAGATCCCACCATCTTGTGAGAGAAGGAAGGTATTTTCGGGAATACGGCGGAAGGCTAAAAGGTTGAGGTTGAGCAATCGAATCAAAGTGTTCCAACGTTCAAGTCTGAAGGTATGATCTTATACTCATAGATTAGAACGGTAAAAGATTTTTGTATTACTCATATACGCTATAGCCGTGATCTTGGGGGTATTCCGCACTCCCCAACACGGACAACACCCAGTGCAGCGCTACGATTGCCGTCACGTCCGCTTGGATATTGGCATCATCAACCTCGAGCAAATCTTGATTGATTCTCAGATCGTAGATGAGCATTAGCGTTTGAGACAGAGTCCTCCGACGACCGATAGATGCAGCGAGAAAAAGGCAGAGGCAGAAGGCTTGGTTCTAGGGCTCCTTTAGATAGGAGAAAAGATGAGTTGCTCGTATTCCAAAATAAATAAAAAAAATTCAAATTCGAATGGGGACGCTTAAAAGCGTCCATCGTAATTTTTAAATTCAAATGGCGACGCTAAAAAGAAAATTTCTAATAAAATGCGATGGCAACGCTTGAAAGCGTTGTTAATCCCATTTTTTTCCCAACCTTCTTCCAAAGGGTGGGCAGGTTTCGGATAATCTTGATGCTTTCACTTTGAATAGAAAAGAAAGAATGGTTATCCCTAAAATTTGTTGTAGTGATTACTTATTAAGATTAATGATTTATCCTATCCAATAAGGCCTTCCTTCGCCTAACCATGAATGCTAACAAATGTAGTAGGTTACATGGAATGATGCCTTATTAAATTCAAATGAGTACCACATCAACAACGAAACCTCAATTTGACAACTGGTTATATTAGCAGAGTAAACAAATATAAATCAAGCCTTAGATCAAGAGCTGTGGTCAAAGTTTTAGATAATAATATACATATGTATATATTTGCATTTATATGTTTTATATCTAAATAACATCAACCAAATACAAACGAGAAAGCGCGAATTTACTCAACTCATTTACATTTTCCAACATAGAATATATACTAGTATGCCAAATAATTTTTAATTAAGCGAGCCTACTTAAAATTAAATTTTGAGCTGGATACGAGCCGCTTACAAACCATTTATTTGTTCCACAGCCCTATTTACCAACTTCTAATAGGTTGAGACAGGGAGGCTTAATAAAATAAAATAACCAAACTGTCACTAAAGCAGCATAGGATGCCATGAAACATAAATTAAAAAAAAAATCAATACATTTTGGAAAAAAGGGTGAAAAAAAAGAGAGGAAAGAATCAAGGGCTTTCACCAATGAATTTATGATAGAGAAGTGGAGCATCGCAAAAATTGCTTTTCACATCTTTGAATTTTTTAAAAAAATTAAATTCAAGGTGTGAAGAGCAATTTTCTCTTTACACTCTAAACAAAAAAAAAATTCTAAACTATCCCTCTCCCTCACCCCACCGGATTGCTTCCCTTCTCCTCTTTTTTCTCTTTCTCTTTCCTTCTTCTTTCCAATTGGCAGCGATGAGCGGCATCCGGCTCTGGCTTCCTTTTCTCTCCAGTAGCAAGCTATGGCGGCGACTAGCTCCATTCCTTTCGATGACGAGCGGTGATGATGATGACTTCCCACCCGATTTTCTTCCCATCAAACAAGAGATAAAAAACATTATAATAATTAAAAAAAAGCTTTCAAATCAAACCCCCCTCCATCCTTCCCTTACCAATGGAGGAAGGTTTGTTCGAGATAGTTATGGGCCGAACAATAATGGAGGGAGGTTTGCTTAAGATAGGATGCGGAGAAAAAATTTTAAGAGTATAATGATCATTATATAATGGAGTAAATTAGTTTTTTTTTATTTTTTATTTTTAAGTGAAGGGTTTGGACTGTAGAGAGTAATTTTTGTGGTGCGAATAGAAGCTCCCATAGAAGGCACCTGAAATCGGCGGTTACGCTGCACAGCACGTTCAGACGGGCCACTAGACCATTGAACCCTTCAAAATGTTCGTCTGATCCCCACTTGGGCACGACGATATCGGCCAACCATGGCTTTGTCGACGGTGGATTTAAGCAAAACCAACTCGATCCACCTCTCTTCTAAAGCGTAGCTCCGCTTGCTCCACGTCGTTTGCGTGTCTCTTAAATAATCAAGCTGCGATGTACGGTTGAAACTTTCTGGTCTTACGTCCTGTCCACCTGCTCACCGCCTTATAAGAAAGAAGAGAGAACAAAACTTACGCCACTGAGCTTCTCCATGGGTGTGAGGCCAAGGTTTCTCCATCAGAGGGAGAGAAAGATGGTGGTGCCAAGATCTCCCACCAACGCTCAGCCGCGAGCCTTTTGGCTGTTCTTCATCCTCTGTTTGTTCCTCTCCGTGGACAGAACCGAAGCTCAAGCTAAGACAGACCCATCTGAAGGTATGGTCTTCTAACTTAACTTTTCTTCACAGTAGATCCATATATCCTATAGATTCTCAGCTTTTCTGGTAATACAACTAGGGTTCTGAGGAGAAAAGATGATCATAGCAAACAGAAGGAGCTAATTTTTCTCTTGCTAGCTGATCAAAAAGACATGAAAAGAAGTTTAGCCTAAATTATGTTATATTATGTTAGCTCTGGGTAGAAAGAGCCCTTCTCTGGCTTGATCTATGGTCTGAATCTTTAGGATATGAAATGATGCAACAGTCCCAAGATCCATAGGATTAATTATGGATCCCACTTAGAGGATTAGATTAAAGTGCTGTATCGATCATCTATCTATTTGTTTGTATGTATGTCTATTTATCTATTTTTGTGTTTATTTTTCCAGTCCTTTAATTACTAGCCTTACAAGAGATCCTTTTGTGCAGAAGCAATCAGATGTTATCTGATTTAATGGGATTAAACTTTTTTTTTTTTTTTTTACACATGATCACTTGTGGCATCGTAAAGCCCATAAAGTTCGGTATGATAAACGATTTGACTGGATAAACATCCATTTTTTAATGTTGTTTGGATATGATATAATTGTCACCATCAGCAACCTTTGAGTTTAGACACACCAATTGAGGCTTGTAAAACATTAAAGGACATTAAAATTTAAAGTGTGGGCGGTAGTGAACTAGTTATTAATAGCAGCGAGAACAACTGCTGCACAAGGATGTTGACTTAGAAAACACAAGAAGTATATAGCTTTTCTTTTGAAAAAATATATATATATAATTTCTCTATCTTTAATGAAAAAAAAAAGGTAGACTTTAGCTGTCCTACCTCCCATGCATGTGCGACTTTATATCCAATGCATCATCACTCATGGCCCAATGTAATTTGTCCATCCAATGGAAGGGGTTGTATGATTTAAATATACATATCAATGTTTTAAAAATTAGATCGAATCGATCGGTCCAATCGGTTCAATTGAAAACCGATCATCAGTTCAGTTTGTTTTATTATTAAAGTTTACTTTTATATGACCGATAAAAATCGAAAAAATCCATTGAATCAATCGAATTTCAACCGGTTTAATCTGATTTTTAGATTTTTTTAATTTTTTATTTAAATTATATTTATATTTTTATTATTTTGTATTATTAAATTAAAATTTAATTATAATATTATTTGATCCGATCAAACTGATTCATTCGATCGAATGAATTAATCCGCGATCTAAATATTAAGCCGATTCGATGTTCGATTCGATTTTCAAAACATTGATGCATATAATAAAGTGGTTGGTCTTTTGATATTTTTATCCACTCATGTACATGTCAAGATGGTCCACAACCCCAACCCTAAGATTATTTAAATGCTTGGTGCAACGCTCTCAACGCCCTTAAATTAATAGAAAGGATGGATGCAACTCGTCGCCAAGCCAGTGGATTGCGTTCAACTCGGAGGGCTGCGCACTCTTTCATGCGCCCACAAAGTGGGACCCACGAGCGCTAACTTTATACTTTTGACGCTGCCTCCAAAACAAATGCCAAAAGGAGACATCATTACGATGCACACGTTAGCCTTGTCATATGGGTTTATGCTAATGTAAGCGGTATGCGTGCAGTGCGAGCGCTGAACGCCATCTTGGGGAGGTGGGGAAGGACGGCGTCGGCGGCCTGGAACATCAGCGGCGAACCGTGCAGCGGAGCCGCCACCGACGACACCAATATTCTCGACAGTGGTTTCAACCCCGCCATCAAATGCGTCTGCACCTACAATAACCGGACCACATGCCACATAACGCAGATGTATGGCCCTCTTTTGTTAATTTTAAGTATTTTTAAGGAAATCAATAATATTATTTATGAATAAAATTTTGAATAATAAAGCTATGAAACCCAATTTCATTATCAAAATATTTTGTTGCATGCTAACATGCAATAATGGTGTGATTGATGAGAATGATGATATTGAACATGCTAGGATGTGCTTTATTTAATGTTTCGTAGCACTTTATGGTTTAGCATAGAATATTCAAAATTTTTTTATTTGCATGATAGTTGAGCAATTGGCACCATGATAGTAATGTACTTCTTTGTTTTATTTTATTTATTTAAATCTATCTAATTTATGATTAATGGTGGGATTTTGAATTGGTTTTCATGGTTGGATGGGGTTTACTAGCAATGGACCCTTGGCATAACCTTCAACTGCATTTAGATATCGAGAAGATAAATAGACTAATTATTAATAATCACATTTAATTACATAATTATTTTTTAGAGTTATTTAATGTTTGATTGACTTTGATGATTTTATATTATTTCACTCATCCTATGAAAGTTAACCGGGTTAGCGTTAACCGGGTTAGCAAGCATCGTTGTAGGATCTAAATAATTTTCGTATTAGAGGATTTTTGATCAATGTGCTGGGAAAAGAGTATTGCATTTAATATAATAATTATGGAAAAAATTCAAATATAATATTTTTAGGTGTAGTTCAAGATAATAATATTGTTTCACTATCTTCCATGAATTGCATCCAAAAGTTATTGTACTCTCATTCATTCTTTCTTCTTAATTTTAAGTTATCATGCATTCTAGTTCAGCTAGGGGTTAACCAACAATAACTTGGCTAGAGATAATATTTGCTAGCTAGGCTAGACTATTGAAGCAATTACTGAACATCTTCAAGAATAATTTTTTCACTCTAAAATACATGAATAGAGCAAATCTATTCCTGTATTCTAATGAAGTTGAGAGAGAAATAGTTAATTCTTTTTCTTTTCAAGGAATGACATGGAGTGTGCAAGCAATTTCGGGCCCCTTTGTTTTCACCATGTTTATCTAGAATTTCAAGACAAATACCTTGACTCTCTTCCGGTTCACTTGTGACACGTGCAAGCAAAGGCACATATGTATAAACACATATTTACATGAGCATGTACTTGTATGTTCTCTCTCTCTCTCTCTCTCTCTCTCTCTTTATGTACACACATATAATGTGTGCGCATGGATGTATGTGAATGTGTATATATATAGAAAGAGTTAAATTTAGTACATTTGAATATAGTCAAGTCTAAATCTAATCATTTTTACTTTTGAATCCATATAGTTCATGAATTTTAAAGATAGAAAAAGGTTGGATGGCTTGGGATCTGTATTTGCATCCAAGGGTAAGGAAGTCACCGAATCTTGAACTTGGTTACGATAGAATGTGTGTGTTTGTATGCATGCATGCACATATATACATAGGCACTTAAGTGAACATGTACATTTACATGAACAAAGATATACACGTACTTATATATATATATATATATATATAGACACATACATGCATGCACATAAGAAATTAAAAAATAAAAATAAAAACAAAATGTGTAGTGTTATGGTAAAGGGGAGGGATCAAGAACTGTAATATTAAATGGTCAACTGGGCAGTTAAATTATGTTGGTCCCTCTAGAAGTACCGTTTCTTTGTAATTTCATGATGAAGCTTTCATTTGCTGCATTTTCAGGAAAGTATACGCCTTGGATGTGGTTGGTCCAATCCCAGATGAGCTTCAAAATTTGACTTACCTTTTTGATTTGTAAGCTCTCGCACTCCCTCTCTTCTTAGCTTGGATCAGACTTAGCTTGAAATTAATTTTAAGATCAAGTTTAATTTGCTTATCATTATTTCAAGTTCGCATTTAACACAATCTTAGATACTGAATGCAATATTAATTGAGCAGCCTGATAACTTTATTAAGCTAAAATTAAATTAAATTTGAATCAATTTCAATTCGAATCTAAATTGTAGCTAATTCAAGTTTGCTTTTTAATTGTATAATAACTTTTTGTTGATTCAAAGAATAAATAATATACATTAATTGAACCTTGAACCAACAGTCTGTTATCTATAGTATATATTATATTCATGCTTGATTGGAAATCAATTTCAAGTCTTTCTTTTGGTTTCAAACTTGATTTGTTTGGTTTTTATAACTTGACTTCAACTTTTGGAGCTAAGCTTGAGCTTTTAATTTGTGCGACAACCCTACTTAGTTATTAATATCATAATTTTATTAATTAGAGTACAGGCTCGACCTATGTTGTTCTTTGGATGGACATACTGCATAACAAACCAAAGCCTTTGCATCATTTAATAGGAGGATCAATGACCCAATTGCTCATCAAAATTGATTGGCTAGTACTAAAAAGTAAGAATTTCAAATCTCAAAGTATGGGTAGGTAAAAGTTTTTTTAAATATTAATATATCGGCTATATAGGTGAATAGCCAAAACTAAAATAAATCATGATTAGGGATGGCAATTTCAACTAGTAAAGATAGGATACGTCACAATGCATTCGTTTGGAATAAGGATTCCCTGCCTTTTTTTTGTATAGATAGAGACGAAGATGTAGAATATTTTTGTCCTCACTATTGAAGATAGAGTAGAGATGAGAATAAATGTATCCCTGCCCCTTCCAACCTTATCCTTGCCTAATTGGCCCCATAATTAAATACTATAGCATTCTTATACATTTTTATATCTACAAAATTATCCTTATAATTTTTACAAAAAATTCATATATGTTATTAATGGTACGGTAAAGTGAGGCAGGGTAGGTGGAGATGAAGATTTATTATTCCCATGGATCTATGTTGGGTTTAGTGATAAGGATCACTTATTGGAAACAATTATTGAGCCCATCCACCTTTGCAAATCCTACTGCCAAATGGTTATGATGCCTCCTTTAGTCCTTATGAGTCTGCAAAGAGAAAATAAGGATGTAGGAGCTGTGTTATTGGATTGGCCTCTTAACCACAAGGGCATAAGATGGTTTACCACCCCTATGGTAATTCCCCAATAAAATCTTCATAGTGTTGAGGGTGGGATTAAGATCTCCTCACCCATGCTAGACTTAGTAGAGTCCCCACAATTGTCAAGTTGGATGGAACCCAATGGATCTAAATAAGTCGGATGGAAAATTAATTTTGGAGACTGAGTCGACATTGTCATCTTCCTCCACTTATTCCCTAATTGTTATAATAAGATTGTGATTCTTGATTACCACCAATGGGGGGCCCAAAGAGAGATTTATGAGGAGAGGTTTGTCAATCAATTCTATTGAGATAGTACTCCTAGTTGGGGTCACTCTTGGATTGTGACTCCTTGCTATCATCTTGAATGCAAACAAATAGTTGAGCTCATTGCTCTATTTCATAATGACAAAATTCTTTAGGTGGATTAGGTCAATGCCATTAGATGACGGCTTTGAAACTAATAAGGAACAGTCCATTATATAGTGATCGATGCATCACTTGACTGTATTATCTAGGCTTCAATGGCGTTATGAGATCTAACTTGGTACAACCGAGCAAAGTCTATCCTACATAGATGATTGGGAAAGTCATCCATAAAGTATGTCAATTGGTTGATAGCAGAGACGATGTTCAAAATGATCGATTCCTCCAAAACTTTGCTAGTAGCTTGGACATGCACACCTACAATTGAGTTGATATGATGGCATCCTCCTTTACGAATGAAATTCAACCTCTAAGACTTGATTGCATAGTTTTGGGTAGAGGTGATTCAAGGACCCCTTATTGGCATGATATCTCATTCGACCTTGGAGGGGAATTGAAAGAGGTAATGATCATCTGTTGTGACTAATAACTCAATTTCATTTAATAATCTCCTTTTCTCTTTTAATTTCTCATTGATGAGGTTAATTGGCTATGCAAGATTCGTATACTTATGGGACTGACTCAATTTATCTTTTACTTAGTAATATGTTTGATTTGCTTGTCAAAAATTTTAATTACTATATATATATATATATATATATATATATATATATGTGTGTGTGTGTGTGTGTGTGTGTGTGTGTGTGTGTGTGTCTATATTTTCAACACCTAATTCATGTTTGTATCCATTTAAAACAAATGTGGATATCATTTTTTTTTTCCTAATTTATACCCCCACCCATTACAAGAAGCCACTCTACAGCTTAGCAACAAAAAAAGATAAGCAAAAAATAGCTTAGAGTGCTGAAACTGGTGTGGTGCTCTCAAGGCCTATGTTGCGCTAACTTGTACTGAATTAGATGTAGATCCAAGGATTGAGATTAAATTAAGTCACAGGTGTACATGGGCTTGGGGGGTTATTTTAATCTCATTAGGTTAGCCCATGGGAGTTTTTGTTATGGCCAAGTATTTAAACCCTGAGTTTATAAAATGAAAAAAATAGATTATTTTCTTCCAATAAAGAATTTTTTCTCACATTACAGTCGGCCCCCCTTCTTCTCCACTTTTCATAGTCTTCCTCATCCTCTTCCTCATCATCTATCTCTGGCCGCTCATTCTTGCCAGTATTCAGCGATCTGGCAATCCTTCACCCTGGCCGAAGCTAAAGAAATAGGCACGTGAAGATCCAGCGACACGGGCTGAAACTGGGTGTGAGACGCATGGAGATCCACGGAGAAGAGAGTGGCATGAGATCCCCCAGGAACTAGCTCTGATCTTTAAGTCACGCTCTGGAACAAGCATAGCCCCACCAGGATTTTCGCCCCACCAGCGATTTGGAAGTTTTTGTACGAGTGATGTTTCGTCTGGTGGATGCGGATAACGTTACGCGCTGGGGATCATTGGCAGGGGGCAGTGGGAGCATAGGGAAGAACTCTAGGTCTATCTATGGATTGGTATTCTTAAGGAGGATAAGCAGCAGCTGCTGGTTCTGGAGAAGAGAGGAAACTTCTCCAGTGATGAGACCCCAACATTAGCAATTAATAGTTGGTATCTGAGCAATTAACAATTGGTATCAGAGCTAGGTTCAGCGAGAAGAAAGGTGAAAAGATCAAGGATCAAAGATCTTGAGAGCTAAAAATTTCAGCAAGGCCTCATCAAGGTTCTTCTCAAATTTTTAATTTTTTTTTTACTACTTTGGTTGAGATCTAGCCATAGGTAGTAGCATAAAGATAGATTTTGAGAAGTTTGATGGAAAAGAAAGTTTTTCCATGTAGAAAGTTTTTTCATGTGGAAAGTTTGAGTAGAGGGCCTTTTTGTGCAGCATTATTTAGATATGACTTTGAAGGAAAGGTCAGATGGGATGACAGAAATATAGTGGATGTTGTTGGAAGAGAGATAATCAGAAGGTGTCTAGCAAATTCAGCCCTCTATTCAGTGCTGGAAGAGAAGACTCCGAAGTAACTATGGATGAAGTTGCACACCCTTTACATGCTAAGGAACATGTGCAACAAGTTGATGCTAACTAAGCGCCTCTATAGTCTTTAAATGGCAGAAGGTAGAGATATGTTGGCCCATATCCAGGTGTTCGACCAGATGAGCAATGAATTATTGAATGTCGAATCAAGATGGAGGAGAAAGACAAGGCACTGCTACTACTGTGTTCATTGCCCATATTATATGATTCATTGGTCATGACGCTGCTCTACGAGAAAGAGATACTATTCTATGAAGATATTATCTCGGCACTTCGGATGAATGAGCAAAGGAAGAAGAGGACCAAAGAAGGTGTTTCCAAGAGGATCTATTAGTAAGGAAAAGGTTAAGCAGAGGCAGGGACAGAAGCAGACCTAGGGGATGGTCAAAGTCCAAAAAAGCAAGAGAGAGAGGCTAAGTGCTACAAGTGTGATAAGGTAGAATATTTCAAGAGGGACTATCCTAAGTGAAAAAATCAGAAGGAAGAAAAGGAAAGATTTGAGTCAGTGAGTACAATTGCAGGCCAGGAGATGAAAGATGATCTCTTAGTAGTATCAGATAGTCACAACACAACATAGAGATGTGGACACTAGATTCAGCTTATTTTCATCATTACACTTTTAATCGATCATGGTTCAGCACTTACACAGAGATTGATGAGGAGAGTGCGACTCTTGGAGATGATCACCCTTGCAAGGTGGTAGGGATTGAAACAATGAGGGTGAGGATGTTTGATGGCATGGTGCGCACTCTTACCAACATAAAGCATGTTCCAGAACTCAAGAAGAATCCAGTGTCACTGGGGTACCTGGAACAAACTGGATACAACTTCAGTAGTCATGCCAGGAGTAGGGTTCTGAATATCTCCAATGAAGCTATGATGGTGATGAGAGGGAGAAGACTAGAGAACAACTTATACAGGATGAAGGGCTCTATGATGACCGAAAGATTTAAGACAACAAGTATAGAATAGGATTTTCGGAATGTGTATAGGATGCGGCATTATCGATTAGGCCACATGGAAGATAGAGGGATGAAAGAACTGAGCAAGAGGGGGCTGCTTCCAGACCTGAGTGGTAGAGTTATGAATATCTATGAGCCATGTCAGATGGAAAAGCAGAAGAGAGTGCAGTTCTCAGTCAACTTAGCTAGGAGTGCAGAATTTCTAGAGCTAGTACATACAAATGTCTAGGGACCAGCCCTAGTTTCTGTAAGGAATGGAGCCAGATACTTCTTGACCCTAATAGATGATTTCTCAAGGAAGTTGTGGGTCTACTTCATGAAGAAAAAATCAGAGGTCTTTGCCAAGTTCAAAATTTAGAAGGCTGAGGTGGAGGAGCAGGGACGGAAGGTGAAGTGTCTAAGGTTAGATAATGGCGAGGAGTACACCAGCAAGGAGTTTTAGAGTTTTTGTGAGGAGTGAAGCATTAAAAGGCACTTTGCAATGATGGAAACTCCTTAATAGACTGGGATGGATAAGAGGATGAACAGAACACTGTTGGAAAAGGCAAGATGCTTAAGGTTATAGGCAGGGCTTCCAAAGATGTTCTGGGTTGACGTAGTAGATGCAATGAGCTACTTGGCCAATCGGTCACCGCACACCAAGTTGGATAGGGGCATTCCAGAGGAGATATGGTCTGAAGGGAAGACAAGCTTGAACCATCTGAGGGTATTTGGATGCATAACTTATGTGTATGTTGGTGTTGAGGAGCGGAGCAAGCTGGATGCCAGGTCAAGAAGATGGTATTTCTGGGCTATTCGCATGGAATCAAGGGGTATCGACTGTGGGACCCCTTGAAGAAGAAGGTTGTCATCAACAAGGATATGACCTTCGATGAGAGCTCGATCCTTTAGAGCAGAGATGACATAGAAATACAGCAGGAGCCACAAGAGGTACACCAAGGCAGCATTAGTCAGATGACTTTATACATAGTCGTGCCATTTGCTAGTGGACCAGGAGGATTTAAGATTCAAATGGAGAGGACTTATAGGGGGGATATAAGCCAAGGAGTTCAGCAGGATGTAGTTGGGCAAAGAATTGATACTAGGATGTAGTTGGGCAAAGAATTGACTTTATACATAAGCCTAGAAGGAACGTGCAACCACCAGTTCGATATGGCTTAGAAGATTCAGTGTCATATACCCTGCTGACAGCGAATAGAGACCCCTACACCTATAAGGAGATTATAAAAAGCCAGGATAGAGATAGGTGGGTATAGTCTATGACAGATGAGATGCAGTCTCTCCATAAGAACAATACATGACATTGGTCCAATTGCTCTAAGGAAAGAAATCCATTGGTTGCAAATGGGTCTATCAGCGCAAGGAAGGGCCTTTAGATTAAGGGAGTACTAGGTACAAGGCAAGACTAGTGGCCAAAGGATACTCTCAGAAGGAAGGCATCGACTACAGTGAGGTATTTTCTCTAGTTGTCAGGCACACTTTCATTAGATTATTGCTTAATATTGTAGTAGCCTAGGACTTGGAACTGAAGTAAATGGATGTGAAGACAGCATTCCTCCATGGCCACTTGAAGGAGAGCATCTACATGGAGCAGCCATTAGGGTTCAGAGAACTAGGATCAGATGGGAAGGTCTATTTGCTGAAGAAATCTTTATACAGGCTGAAGCAGTCGCCGAGGTAGTGGTATAAGAGATTTGACACTTATGTGAGGAGCATTTGTCTTTCCATGTGTGAGTCTGATTCTTGTATGTATTAAATCTCTGGATGATGATTCTAGGATGTACTTACTCTTGTATGTAAATGACATGTTGATAGCATGCAAGAGTAAGAAGGTTGTACAGGAACTGAAGACAGTTTTATCTCAAAATTTTGAGATGAAGTATTTGGGGCCTGCCAGGAAGATCTTAAGGATGGAGATCATCAAAGATAGACCCAAGGATGTCCTACATTTATTTCAGAGTGGCTACATCAAGAAGGTTTTGGAGCAAATTGGGATGAAGAAGGCCAAATCGGTGACACTACCTTTGGCGGCACACTTTTCCTTGTCGAAGACCATGTTGCCACAAACTGAAGTAGAGGCTCAAAAAATGAAGAAGGTACCGTATGCTTCTAGTGTTGGTAGCCTTATATATGCCATGGTATGTTGTAGGCCATATATAACCCATGTAGTGAGTCAGATGAGCAGGTTAATAGCTCGGCCTAGCAAGGAGCACTAATCAGCATTGAAGGGGGTCTTCAAGTATTTGGTGGGAACAGTTAGAGTTGGTATTTGCTGTGGATAGTAGGAATGTGCTAAGGGATCCAACTTATCAAAGAAGGCTTGTGGGCAGTTATATAAGTATGTGGATGCAGACTTTGGTGGAGATGTGGACACCAAGAGATTCATAATAGACTTTGTGTTCAGTATGTTTGGTGGTCTAGTCTTGTAGAGATCATGTTTGCAACCCATCATGGCCTTATCTATCACGAAGGCAGAATACATAGACATCACAGAGGTGGCGAAGGAAGCCTTCTGGCTAAAAGGCTTGATGCTGGAGATGGGCCTTGCTCAGGAGGTTTCAGGGTACATAATGACAGCTAGAGTGCTCTGATGCTTGCATAGAATGCAGTCTATTATGCCAAGACGAAGCACATTGACATCAGATACCACATGATTAGAGAGCTGATGGAAGAAGGTGAGGTGCAGCTGATAAAGGTACATACCAAAGAGAACCTAGCAGATGCACTGACCAAAGTTCTTTCATGGGACAACTTTCATAAGTATATTTCGTTGATGTAGCTGACGTGCTGAGGCCTTGAAGCATCAAGGTGAAGATTGTTGGACCTGATGTGGTGCTCTCAAGGCCTATATTAAGCTAACTTGTATTGGGTTAGATACGAGTCCAAGGGTTAAAATAAAATCAAGTCACAAGTATACATAGGTTTGGAGATTATTTTAATCTCATTGGATTAGTCCATAAGAGTTTTTGCTGAGTCTGAATCAATTTCGTTTGGCCAAGTATTTAAACCTTGATTTCTAAGGTTTATAAAATAAAAATAAATAAATTCTTTTCTCTTAAGAAAGAATTTTCTTTTCTCTTAAGAACGAATTTTCTTTTCCATCACAGCTGACCGCCCTATCTTCTCCGCTTTTCGTAGTCTTCTTGTCCTCCTCGTCGATCTGGCAATCCTTGACCCTGGCCGAAGCTAAGAAAGAGGTGCGTGAATATCCAGCCACAGGGGCTGAAACTGGGTGTGAGACACGTGGAGATCCAATTACAGGGAGAAGAGAATGACACGAGATCCCCCAGGAACTTGCTCCGATCTTTGTTGAGATCAGAGTCACGCGCTGGAACAAGCCCAGCCCCACCAGGAATTCCAGCCCGCCAACGATCCGGAAGTTTTCATGCGGGTGATGTTTCGTCTGGTGGACGCAGATAATATTACCGTGCTGGGGATCATTGGCAGGGGGCGGTGAAGAACTCTAGGTCCGTCTATAGATTGGTATTTGGAGGAGGATAAGCAGCTAGCTGCTGGTTCCGAAGAAGAGAGGAAACTTCTCCGGTGACGAGACCCCGATGTTAGCAATTAACAGTTGGTATCTAAGCAATTAGCACAGAGCGTCCTGCCTGTTGGGTGGTTGTGGCAGATGGTGGCTACCTAAATGATTAGACTGAGGCTAGAGTTATACTTTATGTCCTTAAGACAATTCCGTCCCGCAATGGACCGTATGACGATTGTCTCCCATGATACAATAGTCTTCTTTTGATGAAAGCAGCACTACAATTCATCAAAAATATCGAACCAAGAATGCTACTCTCTTTTTAATGCACTATTGCTATACTATCCTTAGGAAAGTATGCAAATGCCTAAGAGAGGAGAAGAATAGAATTGATTCGGATTGAACTCAATTCGGAATGGTTTGGAATGAATGAAATGAAAGGGTCTTGGGTCCTATTTATAGGTTTTAGGTACCCCTTAGAAGCAACCCTATGAGATTGATCTGTACCATTAGATATGATCGGATCCGATCAACGGTCAGATCAATAAGCCTTTGATACACCTATTTATCCTTTGATTTGATTATCAGCCGATCAGATAAGCCTATCCTCGTCCCGATAAGCCTTCTCACCATCGTGATCTGATGATCACGTCATCAGATAGGCGGTTGCACATCTTTGATATGCCTTTTCACGATCGAACCGTTGATTTATCTCCAACCGTGCGATCGGACGGGTGCCTTATCATCAACCGACGATCGACGGGTGCCTTATCACCAACCGTCCTGTTAATTGATCAACCGACGGGTGTGAGCTATTGGATCGCGATCGCGATCATGATTTGATCACCGCATCTCGACCCTTTATCCGATCGATCAACGATCAGTTCTGATCCTGATCCGATGATCAACGATCAATTGATCTCAGCCCCTTATCTTGATCCGATCAGTCTCCACCGTTGGATCCTCATGATCTAGAAAAAATTTAAAGCCCTCAAGCTCGGTGTGAGTCGTTGGATCACGATCGCGATCATGATTTGATCACCGCATCTCAACCCTTCATCCGATCGATCAACGATCAATTCTGATCTTGATCTGATGATCAACAGTCAATTGATCTCAGCCCCTTATCTTGATCCGATCAGTCTCCACCATCGGATCCTTATGATCTAGAAAAAATTTAAAGCCCCTCAAGCTCCTCGCGACGATGCGCACGTACGAAGTGCAAAGTGCGCCTACAAAGCGCCCATTGCGCCCTTCGCACACGCGCATGCGCGTAGCATCACCCTCAAGCTCTCCACTTATGGTGAGCCTAAGGAACTAAGCTTCAAAGAAGTGGTTTCCATATAAGTGAACCTTTCTTTCTTGATTTTTCGATGTGGGACTAAATGTTCCCGCAATTTCTCATTCACACACTAAAGGGAGGTGATGGGCTTTCAAGGCCCATTAGGGTATTTAGGCCTATTAGCCTATTTAGGCCTTATTAGCCTATTTACCCAACAATCGCCCACATGAATGAAAATTGGATTTAGATCAAAGATCATCAGAGATCATCAAAGGTAAAACCCCACATAAAAGGATTTTAATGCAAATGAATATGCAGACACTAAAGAGAGTATAATGGGATGAAGTTGTATCGGGATAGGTAGCTTGTAGCTTTGAACCTTCCTTAGTGAGTTGTTATCGAGTTTACTTGCTAAAAGGTGAACATGATGTCTTGAACCTTTTAGCATTTTGTGTAAACTAAGACAATAACAATCACGCAACTTCTTCCTGAGCATTCTTTTGGTTCTCATGGTTGTGTTCATTTTGGCCCCGAACAACTCCTGGTCTCATGAGTGCTTCAGAGAATTAAACCTTAAAATTCTCATAGAATTGGCCCAGTTCACACTCACATAGGTGATTCTTATTAAGAGTATCCTGCTATACCCCATATGAATGTTCATGTCATAAGAATCATTAAAAGCAATGCTTATCCTAGTACCTTTAGCAGATAGCACCAATTATCATAGGAATGAGTAGGATTGGACATCCTTAGTGCTATCAAGTCTCTTCATAATTTAGTTGTCCCTTTTGAACCTAGATCTTGGGATCTCCAGTCAGCTAGGTTGGGTATCCACTATAAAGATTTTTCAGTTATAGGTTTTAAACTCATTCCCCTCGATAAATAGTTTACTTGATTTCTTGGTAGCCCCTTTGTTAATGGATCCGCTAGGTTTTTCTTTGATTGAACATAGTCAATAGAAATTACACCAATTTTAAGTAACTACTTAATGGTATTATGTCTACGACGTATATATCTAGACTTACCATTATACATCTTATTCTGTGCTCTGCACATTGCCGATTGACTATCACAATGTATGCATATTGCAGATACAGGCTTTGGCCAATATGGAATTTCTTCTAAAAGATTTCGAAGCCATTCTGCTTCTTCAGCTGCCTTTTCTAAGGCAATAAACTCAGATTCCATAGTGGATCGAGCTATACATGTTTGCTTAGAAGATTTCCATGACACAGCACCTCCTCCTAAGGTGAATACATATCCACTTGTGGATTTGTATCTTCTGTGTTAGATATCCAATTTGTATCACTGTATCCTTCTAGTACAGCTGGATATCTTGAATAATATAATCCATAACTTAGGGTATATCGCAGATATCTTAATACCCTTATTAGAGTTGTCCAATGATTTGGACCTGGATTACTTGTGAATCTATTCAACTTATTGACAGCATATGCTATGCTAGGACAAGTGCAATTCATGACATACATTAAACTGCCAATTATACGTGAGTATTCCAATTGAGATATGGGTTCTCCAGTATACTTAGCCAAATATAGATTAACATCTACAGGTGTTTTCACCGGGCTAGTATCATACTTTTTAAACTTATTTAATATTTTTTCAATATAATGAGATTGAGATAATATTATTTCTTCAGATGTTCTAGTGATTCGAATCCCTAGTATAACATCTGCAACACCCATATTTTTCATATCAAAATGTTTGATCAATATTTTCTTTGTCTGTTTAATCATTTCAGTATTACTACCAATGATTAACAGGTCATCTACATATAAGCAGATTATCACATACCCTTCATGCAGGGTTTTGGCATATATACATTTATCATATTCATTTATTTTGAATCCATTTGATAACATAATATTATCAAATTTTATATGCCATTACTTAGGTGCTTGCTTTAATTCATATAAGGATTTAACAAGTCTATACACCTTTTCTTGTCCCGGAACAATAAATCCCTTAGGTTGTTCCATGTTTATTTCTTCATCTAATTCACTATTCAGAAAGGCAGTTTTAACATCCATTTAATGAATTTCAAGTTTGTTAATGGCTGCAAAAGCGATTAACATTCTTATAGATGTTATTCTACTTACTGGTGAATAGGTATCAAAGAAGTTTATACCTTCTTTTTGTTTGAAGCCCTTAGCCACTAATCTGGCTTTATACTTGTCAATTGATCCATCAGCCTTTAGCTTTTTCTTAAAATTCACTTGCACCCTAAAGGTTTCATACCAGATGGTAAGTCTACCAACTCCCAGGTATGATTATGCATGATGGACTCAATTTCATTATTGATAGCTTCTTTCCAAAAGGGTGCTTCTGGAATAGACATTGCCTCTTTGAATGTCTGAGGTTCATCTTGTAACATATAAGTTACATAATCAGGACCAAAAGACTTTGCAACTCTTGGTCTCTTACTGCGTCTGGGATCATCTTTAGGATATTCTTCCTGATGACTACTACTAGCAGTATTATCATCATAAGTTCTTTTATTTGAACTTATTTCTAATTTTCTTTTACTTGGAAATATATCTTCAAAGAATGTTGCATTCCTTGATTCATGATTGTATTTTTCTGTATATCACTTATATCTGATTTATACACAAGAAAGAGATATGCACTATTATTATGTGCATAACCGATAAATATACAATCAATAGTTTTAGATCCTATTTTGACCTTTTTGGGTTTCGAAATAGCTACTTTAGCTAGACACCCCCACACTCTTAGGTAATTGTAAGAAGGCTTCTTTCCTTTTCATAACTCATATGGAGTACCTTTCTTCTTCTTAAGAAGTATCTTATTAAGAATATGATTTATTGAGAAAATTGCTTCTTCCCATAAATTCTGTGGTGTACCAGAATTTATTAACATAGCATTCATCATTTTATTTAATGTACGATTTTTACGTTCCGCAATTCCATTAGATTGAGGCGAATAAGGAGCAATAGTTTGATGAATAATGCCATGCTCTTGACAGAATTCGTCAAAAGATGCATCGTATTCACCTCCTCTATCACTCCTTATAGCCTTAATCCTTTTTCCAAGTTGATTTTCAACTTCACTCTTATAACATTTAAACATTTTTAAAGCCTCATCTTTAGACTTTAGTAGATACACATAGCAGTATCTTGTTGAATCATCAATAAATGTTATAAAATACTTTTTACCTCTTATAGTTTGAACTGACTTTAAGTCATATAAATCACTGTGAATTAAGTCAAGAGGTTCAGTATTTCTTTCAACTGATGGAAATGGTGTTTTTGCTAATTTAGCTTCAACACACACTTCACACTTGTAATGTGGATCGATTTCACGATTAGGTAATATTCTAATTTCATTAATTTTTGTAATGAATTAAAATTTATATGTCCTAATCTATTATGCCATAAACAAGAAGAGTCAACCATATAAGCAGAAGAAGCTTGATTTATTTCAAGGTTTCTATGTACAGTCATTACATTAACCTTGAATAATCCATTATTCAAGTAACCCCTTCCAATAAATATTTCTCTCTTAGTAAGTATAAATTTATCAGACTCAAAGACCATCCTAAAGCCATGTTTGCTTAGGAGGAGCCTGATATAAGATTCTTCCGGATGTCAGGGACATGTAGCACATCATTCAGTAGAAGCTTCTTGCTAGATGTCATCTTCATAACGATGAGGCCAAATCCTTCTATCTTGGATGTAGCGGAGTTACTCGTGACCAAATTTCTACCATGATAGGAGTATATGATGAGAACATACTCTTATCAGAGCAAACATGTCTGGTAGCTCCAGTGTCGATGTACCACTCATTTTCTTTGTCAACCATGTTTGCTTGAAATACAACAGCTGACAGCATCATCTCGGATACCTCTTTGGATAGGGTTTCAGTAACATTGACTTCTTTCTTTTCTTTATCCTTGAAATGGCAGTCCTTGGATTTGTGTCCTTACTTTCCATAAACAAAGCACTTTTCCTTGAACTTATATTTCTTTGGATTGCCCTTCTTCTGTTTAAAGCCTTCGCCTGAAAACTTGCGTTTCTTTCTTCCTTCTATGAGGTTGGCCTTTGGCTCAGCAGGTTGTCCTCCTGTCTTCTTGTCTTGGCTTTTATTGTCCTCCTCGATCCTCAGGCGAACAATTAGGTCTTCAAGTCCCATCTCCTTCCGCTTATGCTCCAGGTAGTTCTTGAAGTCCTTCCATAGTGATGGTAGCTTCTCTATAATAGCAGCTACCTAGAATGACTCACTAAGAGACATTCTCTCTGTATGTATCTCATACAGGATGATCTGAAGCTCTTGGACTTACTCCATAACTGTTTTGTGGTCGACCATTTTGTAGTCTAAGAACCTTCCAACCACAAACTTCTTGTGTCTAGCATCCTCTGTCTTGTACTTTTTGTTCAGGGATGCCCATAGCTCTTTGGCAGTAGCAATACTGTTGTACACATTGTACAGGGTATTGTCCAGTCCATTAAGGATGTAGTTCTTGCAAAGGAAGTCCGAGTGCTTCCATGCCTCCACCGCAGCAATGACTTGCTTGTCGGTCTCCCATTCCTTTAGGACAGGCGGATTTTCATTCAGCACTCTGACTAGGTTCAGAGTTGTAAGGTAGAACAGTATCTTCTTTTGCCACCTCTTGAAGTCTGTGCCAGAGAATTTTTTTGGTCTCTCGGCTTGAACTAATGTCGTCATATTAGCCATCTACAGCAGCACTTTTATGGTAGCAAGGATTGTCTTAAGATTGTTGGGTGGTTGTGGCAGATGGTGGCTACCTAAATGATTAGACTGAGGCTAGAGTTATACTCTATGTCCTTAAGACAATTTCGTCCCACAATGGTGCTTACGGTCAATATGACGATTGTCTCCCAGGATACAACAGTCTCCTTTTGATGAAAGCAGCACTACAATTCATCAAAAATATTGAACCAAGAATGCTACTCTCTTTTTAATGCACTATTGCTATACTATCCTTAGGAAAGTATACAAATGCCTAAGAGAGGAGAAGAATAGAATTGATTTGGATTGAACTCAATTCGGAATGATTTGGAATGAATGAAATAAAGGGTCTTGGGTCCTATTTATAGGTTTTAGGTGCCCCTTGGAAGCAACCCTACGAGATTGATCTGTACGTTAGATCTGATCGGATCCGATCAACGGTCAGATCAATAAGCCTTTGATACACCTATTCATCCTTTGATTTGATTATCAGCCGATCAGAAAAGCCTATCCTCATCCCGATACGCCTTCTCACCATCGTGATCTGATGATCACGTTTTCAGATAGGCGGTTGCACGTCTTTGATATGCCTTTTTACGATCGAACCGTTGACTTATCTCCAATCGTACGATCGGACGGGTGCCTTATCACCAACCGTCGATCGAATGGGTGTCTTATCACCAAACGTCCTATTGACCGGTCAACCGACGAGTGTAGCCGTTGGATCACGATCGCGATCATGATTTGATCACCGCATCTCGACCCTTCATCCGATCGATCAATGATCAGTTCTGATTCTAATCCGATGATCAACGGTCAATTGATCTCAGCTCCTTATCTTGATCCGATCAGTCTCCACCATCGGATCCTCATGATCTAAAAAAATTTAAAGCTCCTCAAGCTCGGTGTGAGCCGTTGGATCTCGATCGCGATCATGATTGATCACCGCATCTTGACCCTTCATCCGATCGATCAACGATCAGTTCTGATCCTGATCCGATGATCAACGGTCAATTGATCTCAGCCCCTTATCTTGATCCGATCAATCTCTACCGTCGGATCCTCATGATCTAGAAAAAATTTAAAGCCCCTCAAGCTCCTCGCGACGATGCGCACGTGCGAAGTGCAAAGTGCGCCTACAAAGCGCCCATTGCGTCCTTCGCACATGTGCATGCGCGAGAGTGATGCGTTGATTTTTTCGATGAGGGACTAAATGTCCCCGCAATTTTTCATTCACACACTAAAGGAGATGATGGGCTTTCAAGGCCCATTAGGGTATTTAGGCCTATTAACCTATTTAGGCCTTATTAGCCTATTTACCCAACACTGCCCTCTTAGACAATGGCAAGAACACTCAAAAAATCATACCAAGAGAAGCATCAAGAACTTTGCTAGGCTTCTCATTTTGTGTCTCTCTTCTAGTGTTAAATTTCTTTTTCTCCTCATGTCTTCTTAGGCAAATTTTAAGATGCTTTTGGTTATTTGTGGGTTGTGCCCTAAATAATGGCAACTCTCAGGGCATACAGGCATATAGGCATTGTATAAGGGCATAGGCGTGTTGTATGGTGGGATTGAATGGTTAGGATTGGAGCTCTATTTTTCAAAACAAATGATAAAAAGTATGGTAACTGAACCCATCTTCTTATAAAGATAGGCTTGCTGTTCTAAGTTATGTTGGCACCTTTGGATTTTGGAAATGAATCGATGGCTCGGAAATTCCAAGCAGAAAAATCTGAAGCAGTAATATTGCCAGCATGAGGAACCTGAGGGACAACAAGAAAGTTAATATATAGTCCAGAAATTAAAAGAATTACTAGTTCAAGTGATTCTAACTTCTGACATGAAATCCTCTGCTTTTGCAGGAATTTAGCCCAAAACTACTTGACTGGTCCCTTGCCAGCATTTATTGGAAATTTGACAGCCATGCAATACTTGTAAGATTTTCTTTTTTTCTTTATTCCTATTTTTATGGGGCTTGTAAGATCAATTTTGAACTCATCTGGTCCCATAATCATCACTAGGAGTGTAGGGATTAATGCATTGTCAGGTCCCATACCAAAGGAGCTTGGGAAACTTCAGAAGCTGATATCATTGTAAGAAATCTCTCATTCTAATCCTTGATAACTCTTTTCCTTTATCTTTTATATTATGATGACATCATGGTTATATTGCATTCGTTTCTGAAGATTAATGTTATCTTTAAAAAAATGGCAAGCAGACAAAACCTAAATCGATTTCTCTTGTACTCTTTTTTGCAGGGGTATGGGTACAAATAATTTTAGTGGCCCACTCCCTCCAGAGCTTGGGAATTTGACAAGTCTACAACAATGGTTAAGTTTTGATTACTACATTAATTTCTATCATGTTGTAGTCTTGTAGTCAGGCACCACAGTTTTGTTGGTTTTCTTGTGCAATTGTTCCAACAAAATACAAACTTGAGTCAACTGAATGGTGCCCCGCCTCTCACACCCCTCCACTGCCTGGGGAAGGTTCTTTATTTGAGTCTTGGATGAACTGGGCAATTTACATTTTGTGGGACTTCCCAAACTTTCTCACTAAAAAAATAGGTGACTATAAACTTGATTCTATCAATCTATTATCTTATATGCAGGTACATGGACAGTGCTGGAGTCAGTGGTGAATTACCATCCACATTATCTAAACTCAAAAGCATGCAGATCCTGTGAGTCCTAATAAATCATGTTTTGATTATATAGTTGTAGCATAATTGCAGCCAAAGTTAAGTGCCTTATGGAATGGTAGCATTTTTCAGGTGGGCATCAGACAACAATTTCACAGGCAAAATACCTGAGTTTATTGGGAGCTGGACAAACCTGACCACTTTGTAAGATTAATTACCAGAATGTACATTCAGTAATCGTTCTTATATATTTACATGATATATTCCCTAAAAAAAATCGCGGTATTACTTTTCATTCCCAACTTTTTCTTTTTCTTTTCTGCAATGAAGTCTTTGCAGTCATTGTCATACTTAATCCACTGAGCAGAAAGAAGATATCCTCACAGAATCATAATATGTTTGCTCTTCCATAATTACTGGGCGAACTACTGGTGATGGATTCACCATGAGTTTAAAGGATGTTTCAGACCACATCTTGTACATGTTGAAATATATTAATACTTTTCTTATCAGAGGATAATCATGACATATTATTCATGATAAGCATAGTTCATTGCAATTATACACAGGTCATGGCACTGACAAAGAGAATATATGCCATTACCTTCCATCCAATCTTAACATTTTAGTTTGGTTGGAAGAAACTTGGCACAAGAAGCATCTTTCATTTTCTATAATTTTGAATTACCATCTAACTATGCAATTAATCTTGTAGGAGATTCCAAGGCAACTCTTTTGAAGGTCCAATTCCTTCAAGTTTTTCCAATCTAGTCAAATTGACCGACTTGTGAGTATCTTGTAGCTTCTGGTCTATGTAAGAAGCTTCTTTGATTTCAGTTTATGCGTTGCTGTGAAGACTTATGGTCCTCTTGCATCCTACAGCTATTGGATATTCATCATCTTGAGTAGCATCATGATTCTCCAGCTGACAACTTCGCTTTTTATGCTGCAGAAGGATAGGTGATATAATAAACGGGAGCTCTTCTTTGGACTTTGTTAGTAATTTGACATCATTGGCAACCCTGTAAGGCCACATGGCTCCTACCAATTATTTAAATTTAATACTGTATTTCAGTGTGCTGTAAGTAAATCCTACCATATGTTTTCCTTGCCCAGGATCTTAAGGAATACCAAGATATCTGATACTATTCCATCAAACTTTTCACAGTACACCCAGTTACAGAAATTGTAAGAACTTTATGCAGCACATAATTTAATTTAAACAAGTCCCTGACAATCTTTATTTGTTACTGCTATAGTAATTATTCCTATTACCCACTTCTTCAGGGATTTGAGCTTTAACAACATTACAGGCCAACTCCCTCAGTCGCTCTTCAATCTAAATTCACTCAACTTCTTGTAAGAAAGACTGTCTTTAAGCAGATAATTGATGCATTCTTTCTAGTAGATTTCAACTAACATATTAGATTTTTACTGCATTCATTTTAATGTCTCTTCATGCAGATTTCTGGGGAGCAATAGCCTATCTGGAAATTTGCCAACTCAAAAAAGCACTGCACTGACTAATATGTATGGCAACTTGTTTATTTCATCTGAATCAATGCAACTTGGCTAACCTTTTTTTTATTACACGAGTCTTAGATTAATTCAACTCATTCTGTTAAGTGGCATTCTTTTGTCTATTATATTTGCTTTTTCATATGGTACCTTATATTCAGCTGACAAAAGATTGTTCCCTTTTCTTCTTTTTCTTCTTCTTCTTCTTCTTCTTCTTCTTCTTTTAATTTTTATGAGATAGGAGAGATTGTTCCTCTTAGTTTTTTTTTCTTGCTTAACATGCTTTCCTTATTGTTATATAGACATGTAAGTTTAATGTTGTTTGAAGAACATATTTTTCTGGCCTCTGGAGCTTACATAATTGACTCTAAGCTTTGTCTTTCCCTGCAGAGATTTATCGTACAATCAACTTTCAGGACAATTTCCTTCTTGGGTTAGCAAGCAAAATTTACGGCTGTATGTTTTATGCTTCAAATGAAAGATAAATAAGACATCATACTTTAGAAGAATAGGCAGGCTTTGAACATTATTGATAGATACAACTTTTTTTGTGAGAAATATGGTGGTAATGTACCACCAGGTTTGAGCAGCTTAACAGCTGTTGGCCAGAATTAACTTTTACTGGATCATTCCTCTAAAGAAGATATAGAGCAAGAATTATTGGTTCACCAACTGCAGATTGCTTTTATCCTTGAAGCATTTGATTTCTCACAATAATCACAGACTAATAGTGTTAGTTAGGTGGCTAATAATGCATATAAATGCCTATATCTTCTGACATCAAAGTCTCTTTATTGTATTCTTCACAGGAACTTGGTGGCCAACAATTTTGTGATTGATAGTTCCAACAGCAGGTAGCTACTTCTCTTTAGCACATATTGTAAGGAATTTCATTGTAAGAATTGTTTCCCAAGTGTTACTAAAATCATTCCATTTTCAGTGTTTTGCCATCAGGATTGAATTGTCTTCAGCTAGACATACCATGCTATCGGGACTCTCCAATCTGTAAGCTACCTTTGATTAATTCATCATTATCATTGCAGTAGTTAATTGTATTAAAGAGGGAGTGGACCCTCTAAATTATATGACACAAAAGAGTCATGTTTATTGTATTTTTCACTCAATTACAGATTCTTCCTTTGCGATAAAGTGTGGTGGCAGTAAATCCATTACAGCTTCTGATGGAACCGTTTATGATATTGATAATGCCAATCTCACCACTGCATCATACTATGTAACTGACACAACTAAGTGGGGTGTTAGTAGTGTTGGAAGCTTTGCAGACTCTTCGAGTGCTAGTTATCTAATTAATGACTTATCTCAATTCCAAAATACTCTGGATTCAGAATTATTTCAAACTGCAAGGCTATCACCATCATCCCTGAGATACTATGGGATCGGGCTTCAGAATGGAAATTATACAGTAAAGCTGCAATTTTCTGAGACTCAATACCCCAATACGCGTACATGGAAGAGTGTGGGAAGAAGAGTTTTTGATATTTACATACAAGTAAGAGAATTTGATGTACTGCGTTACAAGTTAACTACTTATTTTTTATGATCACTGAGAAACTATAACAAAAACATTTCATGTTTGGCTGCTTTGCATCAAATTAAAATCATAATAAGTCATTTATTGTGCACATTTGTCTGAATGTGTTGGGAAAAGGCTTAGATGAGTTGAGTTGAGTTGAGTATATCTGTCTGAATGTTTCAATCAAGCATTATGTGAACTTCTATTATGCAAATTGTGGCCCTTTATGTCATACTTCGCCTTATTTATGTGATTGGTTTTCAACTGACCATTTACCAAAACATTATGATTCTCCGACATATATGATAACTTGAAGTTTGATACATGGTATTTATTGCAATTAGAGATATTCAAAACAGAGAAAGAAACCAATATGTATGAATTTGATACTAATTGGTAGAAACACAAAATGGGCCTGTCACAACTGTAAATTTTTTTTAAGAAATAGATTGCGTTGTGTTTCTCTTCAGGTCAATGACAACAATGCGCATTTTGGTTGATATGGACTTTTAAACATCTAGCATAGTCCTGATTTTGTGTGACTCTCTTTTCAACATTATTGGTTTTCTAATGTTGTAGGGGGCTCTCAAAGTGAAGGATTTTGATATAAGAAAAGAGGCTGGTGGGAGCTCTTTTGTCGCTGTTGTGAAGAATTTCACGGTTCCAGTAACCAAGAATTTCCTCGAACTCCATTTCTTTTGGGCTGGAAAGGGTACTTGTTGTGTGCCAACTCAAGGATACTATGGTGCATCCATTTCAGCTATCAGCATTTCTCCTTTCGGTATTCACTTACATGAGTTATGTAATGAATATTTACAAACTTTGTATTGCCAACTTCTAATTGTTCAATATATCGTCCAGACTTTACTCCTACGGTATCTAACAAACCACCAACTCAGAGTTCAACGAAGAAAAATACCGGTTTGATTGCGGGGATAGTTGCTGCTGTTGCTGTTTTAGGATTGCTGGCTATTCTTGGAACATTTATATGGAGACAGAAGAAAAGAAGGCTAAGCAAGGAGGATGAAGGTATACATTTCTGCTACATATTGATTAACATTTACTTGCATCAGAAGTGGATGAAATCAAAGAATATAGCGAACTCTTTGCTTCTTTCAAACTGTTTCAGAGTTCTTAGGAATGGCTACCAGACCAGACACTTTCAGTTATGCTGAACTGAAGGCTGCAACAGAAGACTTCCATCCTTCAAACATGCTGGGAGAGGGAGGATTTGGGCCTGTTTTTAAGGTCAGTTTGTCATTGCATTGCCATGAGGAGCAACTTATCATCAACTAGCCTCTTAATTTGACTATTTTAAGATCATCTTTCGAATGCAGAAAAGAGAGGGTACATAATGGTCAGGGTATATTCTAGCATTCCATAAATATAAGGTCATGTTTGTCATTGTTGTTGTTTTTGTGTTTTTATTTCGATCTACATATCAATGAAAAACATCACATGGAGATTGATGTCGAAGATAAAATATATGCAAAACTTTTGCTATTCCTTTCCTTTATTTTCTCTCATTTGGTGGAGGCAATACATCTTTTCTATCAAAACATCTATATATTTTACAAACAATTTTAAAATACAGAAGGCAGTCATTATACATGTTGTTTAATCTAGCATTTTTCTATCGACCTAAGCTTTTAGGTTTAATTGGTTGCTCGATGCGGTATCAAAGCTAAGGTTTGTTGGAGGTCGTGAGTTTAATATTTTGCATGCAAATTATTTGTTTAATTATTCCAATTATTATTTTAGCTCTTTAATCATTGTTATCCTCCATGTGGATGGGTTGCATGTCAGAAGGGGTGTTGGTCTTGATATACATTGTTTTATCAGCTTAAAAGCTTTTGGGGCCATTGGCTACTTATAATTCCTGATTAATGATGACACACCCTGCTGATATTCGCTGCAAGACAGGAGGAAAAAAAACTTTGAGCATTGATCTCCGTCACAACTAAATATTGACTCAATTTTAATGTAGGGCAAACTGTCTGATGGGAGAATGGTGGCTGTGAAGCAACTTTCAGTAACATCTCACCAAGGAAAGCACCAATTCATAGCAGAGGTTGCAACTATATCTACAGTACAACACCGGAACCTTGTTAAATTGTATGGTTGCTGTCTCGAGGGTAACAAGCAGCTTTTGGTTTATGAGTACCTGGAAAACAGGAGCCTTGACCTAGCCATTTTTGGTATGCTCTAGTAGACTTGATCACTCAAATCTTCATTATTTGTATAGCTCTAGAATTTCTACGTATGTATTTAGGCAATGGGTTATGCAGACCTCTTAGGTTTGTCCCTAACAAATATAAATCTGCTAAAGATTCATAAAAGTTTACTCATGTCCAGATCATAAGTAATTTTTCTTGGATATGCCAATCATGGAGGTCATGCATCCACTGCTAGTGTCATACAAGTTGAACCATCAGACTCAATCCATCATTCTTTCATGTTTTCCAGCAAACAAGTTTCAGAATTCATGTGCATGATTGTGGTATGGGTGCAGGGAACAGTAATTTGCACCTTGATTGGCCTAAACGCTTCGAAATATGCTTGGGTGTAGCGAGAGGTCTGGCATATCTTCATGAGGAATCAAGCATGCGTATCGTCCATAGAGATATCAAGGCCAGTAACATTCTCCTTGATGTTGATCTTAACCCAAAGATTTCAGATTTTGGTTTAGCTAAGCTCTATGATGATAAGAAAACTCATATTAGCACAAGAGTTGCTGGTACAATGTAAGAATCACTGTTCTTTCCACTAAAACTTTTCTTACTTAACAAGTTATCATTTTTATGTTTTCATCCATTGGGTGTATCTGGAAACTAACCATTGGTATGTACTGCTTGAGTAAGTGGTTATCTCGCACCAGAGTATGCCATGAGAGGGCATCTCACAGAAAAGGCTGATGTGTTTGCATTTGGGGTTGTTGCACTGGAAATTCTTTCGGGACGGCCTAATTCAGATACAAGCCTTGATGCAGAGAAGATCTATCTTCTTGATTGGGTATGGTGACAAACTTAATTAACTCACAATAATTTTATTATCATGATTTGCTATTGTACATTTCTCAGCACTTGGCATTCTTAAAGGGTAATTATATGCTACATTCACCAAGAGAATTCCCTTAGGGCACCATAGGATCCACAAGAATATCTTCTTCGCATATTCAACTAATTTAATTATTTCATTGATTCTGGTGACTTTTAAGTGATCAATGATCAAATATTCAAATTTTGAATCTTTGAGGAAGTATCTCCCATAACATCTGTCAGTTGTTATTCTCACAGGCTTGGCATTTACATGAAAACAAGCGTGAGTTGGAAATGGTTGACCCTAAACTTACATCCTTCAACAAGGAAGAGGCTGCTCGAGTCATCAGGGTGGCTTTTCTTTGCACCCATTATCACCTACGCTGCGGCCGGCCATGTCAAGAGTGGTGGCTTTGTTGGTCGGAGACATCGAAGTAAGTGAGGCTACAATGAAGCCTAGTTACTTAACAGAATGGCAGTTCAAGGATGTTAGCAGCAGCTATGCAACTGATGACTTCTCTGAAGACTCAATCCAAGGATCTTTAAATAGCCAAGTTAACATGCCATTGAGTTCAAGCACATCACAAGAAAATAGCAGCAAATCTCCCTCACAACCATTCAGGGATAAGATCATTAGTGAAGCAAGGTGATTTTTGCTTGGTTATTGTCCTCAGCCCTGATGGTTTTGTTTGAGAAAAGGTTAGGAATGTACCAGCAGACCCTGATTCCCATGTTCATATCGAAATCATTTCTCCAATATCATTTATTTGTGTATGACCTCCAACTATCAAGTGTTGGCCTTATGGTTTGTGAAACTTTTTTCACCAATCATGTCAACTTCTCCAAAACTTTTCACTTGGCTTTTGTAAGTTTTCCTTTCTTTTCTGGATCTTCAACACAGAAGCAAGCTTCTGTCTTTGCTTGGGCCTTCTCATTATAATGGTTTCCATTGTTGTTATATAGCATAAAATCAGAACTATATAATCATGATTTAGCTATCGTTGGTTTGCAAGAAAGAAGATAAAAAAATATTTGATAGAAAAAAAAAGAGGAAGAGAACTTTGTATCTGAGCATACAATAATTTATTAACTTTATTGCTCTTTATATAGAGTGAAGCATAACAGAAAGTATAAAAAAAACTAATTTAAAATAATCTCTAACAAATTTCTAATATTAAACTTTGGTTCTTGATATTAAGCTATAACAAAAATATACAATAAAAAATCTTAAAGATCTGGTTTTTGACTGATTATATCCTAAAGATTTGATTGTTGACTGATTATTCTATCATAATTTTTGCAATCTAAGGTAGTTTTCAACACTTCTTGCCTTAGTAGTTGCAAAGGCTTAATCTGCTTCTTAAAATTTCAAATCTAACTTTTGGTAGAACATTGGTTAGGATATCTGCAATCTGATCCTCTATCTTGCAATACAACAACTTGATTATCTATATATATCTGTGTTGGCTCATTTTGTTGTAGGTGTGAATCAGTAAGTATTTTTTTAATCCAAACTGCTTGATTTTTTGTAGCATTGGATGTTACATATTCAGCTTTTGTTGTACTTTGAGCTGCCACATCTTGCTTCCTTGACGACCACGTAAATATTCTTAACCCAAAGCTGAAATAATAACCTATTGTACTTCTCATGTCATCAACTGAACCTACCTAATCGCTTTCAGAATAACCCTGAAGCTTAAAATTTTGATAGCAAGAATATTTAATACCATAATTTGTTGTTCCCTTGATATATCTTACAATCATTTTGACAGCTTGAAAATACACTTCATTGGCTGCACAATGAATGAATCTTGAGAGCAAACTTACTAGAAACATTATGTGTGGTTTGATATCTATAAGATACATCAAGCACCCAATCAAACTCTTATATTGGCTTTCATCAATTTTTTTTGCTCCATCATCCTTACCGATTTTTTCTTTATGGTTCATAGGTGTAGTGGTGTTGTTACAATCTTTCATATGAAATTCATTGAGTATTTTCTTTATGTACTTATTTTGGCTTATGAAAACTCCATCGCGATTCTGCTTCACTTCCATACGCAGAAAGTAGGACATCAAACCTATCAGTTTCTTGTTGCTACCTGTTATAAGCAAATCATCAATATAAACAGAAACTACAATTAAATTAGCTTTTCTTGGACTTTTAATAAATCCAAAACTTTAAAGATGTTCATCAATCCTGTACCAGGCCCTAGGGGCCTATTTAAGGTGATATAAGGCCTTCTTCAGTAAGTAGACCTCCTCTTGTCCCTTGACTTGGAAACCCTTGGGCTGCTCTATATAAATCTATTCTTAAAGATAACCATTTAACAAAGCTGATTTTACATCTAACTGATAAATTTTACAGCCTTTTTGAGTTGCCAAAGCTAGCAACATCCAAATTGTATCTAAGCACACTATTGGAGCAAAAGTCTCTGAACAATCCATACCAAATACTTGACTATATCCTTTACAACCAATCTAGCTTTACATTTATTTATAGAACTATCTGTATTAAGTTTGGTTCTATAAACTCATTTTACTCTAATGACTTTTCTATGGAGAGGTTTGTCTACAAGCACCCAAGTGTCGTTCTTTTTTATCATATTAAGCTCCTCTTTCATTGCTTCAATCCACTTGTCATCCTTTTCAGCATCTTCAAATTCTGCAGGCTCAGAAACAGCAATAGTGCTTCTAGCATAAATATCATATGAGGACCTTATACCTTTTACTGAAACATCATCTATGTCATCATCAAAATATTTAGGAATCTCTGGCAACCGCTTCTTTATTGACTCATTCCAATTTTATTTTCTATCCTCCATAAACTAGACGTCTGTGCTTACAAGAACTTTTTCATTTTGAGGTTAAAAAATTCTGTAAGCCTTGGAGGAGTTGCTAAATCCAATAAAAACTCATGGTTCTGCCTTCTTATCAAGTTTTTCTCTATTTATTTGTGACACATAAGAAAAATGGATACAACCAAAAGTTCTTAGATTCTGTAAATTAGGTTTATAATCAAACCAAGCTTCAAATGGAGTTTTGTTTTGCAAAGCTCTAGTTGGTAGCCTATTTAATAAAAAAATGGTAGTGTTTGCAGTTTCTGCCCATATTTTCTTTGTCAAATCTTTCTCATACAGCATACACCTTGTCATCTCCATAATAGTTTAATTTTTTCTCTCACTTCATTCTATTATGGGGTGTAAGGTTGTTGCCCAGATGTAGCAACCCAAGTGAGAGGATGAATTGAATTTTTTAAAAATTAATTAGCTAGCAAAATATGTGCTCTTATATTTTCTTTCGCTAATAATTAACGTGTAGTGATGTGAGGCTAATATGCAAACAGTCACAAGAAGATAACACAATTAAACACACCAAGATTTAATATGGTTCGGCATCAAACACGACACTAACATCCATACCCCAAGAATCTCTTGGGAATCCACTAAACGCCACTAGCCTACCTAGCTAGCAAGCTTAGTTTTGGGCATAAGCAAGCCTTACAAATATACTTTCGGATAGACCTCTACCAAACCATGTTTTACAATTATGAAACAAATCAAAGAACAATGAATACGATGTTTAATACAAGATGCTTCTAATAAATAAGAAGATAAACAATAAGATATACTTAGTAACTTGAAGAGCTCAACACGAGGTAGCTTCTTTCTTTAATAGCGCAGCAGCAACAATGAAGCTTTCGTGGATGCTTTGAATGCTCTTTAAAGAAGGTTGTTGGAGCTTTAACACCACTTCAAGAATCAAAAATAAATATGCTTCAAGTGGCTTTGATTAATCAATGCAACTCTCAATAAACCTTTCTTACAAAATATAAATCTCTCTTTCAAATGATATTTCTCACAATATTTTCACTGATATTTTTCTCTTTTTATTTTTCTCACTTCCTATTGAATCGCTATTCAATAGCTCACTATTTATAACCAAAAAAAAAAATATAGCCGTTACATGAACATTGTGAAATAGAATGAGAGAGAGAGCAATACTTAGAAGGCTTAACTAAGGAGTCTGATCATCAAAGATAAAAATCTGATTGCCTAACTCCAGAGTTTAGATACCCAAGTAAAGAAATTTAGACGCCCAACACAAGAATCGGTGGACCAATTCTTTGAACAAGAGACATCCAAGGAACCAATTGAGTACCACAAAGAATTGGTAGCCTAAATCCTTATCCGATAGGCCAATGAAAAAAGTAGCAGCCTAATTCTCAAAACTAGCAGACCAGGATTTTGGTCAAGAAGGCAGCTAAGGAAGCCAGACCGAATGCCCAAGAAAATTAACAGCCCAATTCCTCAAACCGGTAGACCAGAAGGAAAAGTAGCAGCCTAATTCTCAAAATCGGCAGACCAAGATTTTGGTCAATAAGACAGCCAAGGAAGCCGGACCAAACACCCAAGAAAATTAGCAGCCCAATTCCTCAAACTAGAAAACCAATTTTGAACAAGAGAAAGTCATAGAGCCATAAACCAAATGACAATAAAAACTGGCAACTCAACTTCCAAACTAGCAAACCAATTTTAAACAAGAGAAAGTCAGGGAGCCATAAACCGAATGCCAATAAAAACTAGCAGCCCAACTTTCAAACTAGCAAACCAATTTGAACAAAAGAAAGTCAGGGAGCTAGAAACCGAATGCCAATAAAAACTAGCAGCCCAACTTCCAAACTAGCAAACCAATTTTGAACAAGAGAAAGTCAGGGAGCCATAGACCGAATGCCAATAAAAACTGATAGCCCAACTTTCAAACTAGTAAACCAATTTTGAAGCCATGGGTCTCAGGAAAGTCCAAACTGAAGGCATCTCAAAATTAGAAGACCAATGTCAACATCCGGTCTTCCAACTTTGAAGACAACTGGCGTCAAGGAGTTCAACTGGAAATACATTCAAAACTGGCAGCCTAACTCCAACATCTAGACGCCCAAAATATGGTTCATAAAGCTAGGAAAAGAGAAACCAAGAGCCATAAAAAATTCGATCGTTCAATGCCAAGAAAGAAATGACTTTAGGGAAATGTTCAAAGCAACATAGAGTTTAAATAAAAACTTGTAAGATGATTGAATCCAGTTCAATACAATATAAATATAATTAAACTTGAAAGTCATTTTGCCAAGTAAACCCTCCAAACATAAAACATAAAAAATCGTCAAGTGATTACGAAATCCAAGTTCATTGAAAAATCACTATAAGCATATTTATACATTACCTGTAATACCTTTCATTTTGAATCACAATTTACCTTGGGCTAAAGCAAGTGTATTCTTTCATAATGAGTAATCTGAAATAGATTAAACATGATAGTACAATATTTAATTATTTTATGTTTTCATCAAAATCAATATGAGGTCAACAATCTTTCCTTTTTGATGATGATAAAACTATTAAGTATTCAATAAGATATAAATAGTTTCAAATTAAAGCATTCCTTAAAATTTTGAAGAGTAAGACAATGCATGCCGAAAACTGGTGTGATGTGCCGAAACTTTGATTTTCAAAAAAATATATAGGCTATAATATTTAATAGATACCTTGCATAACTACTCCTTTGGTTTTGAAACAATGAAATTTTCAAAAGTATGTGTTCCATTTTTTCCATTCCATTTCTCTCAAAATAAGTTTTCAAAACATAAAGATCAGAATGTATGTGTTCCATTTCTTCCCCTTTTTGTCATTGATCAAAAAGAAGGTGAAAGGATGTGCATTTTTTAATGTATGTCTTTTCTTTAGGGAATGAAATAATTATGACAAGTAATAACAATATAAAAATAAAGACTGCAACATCAGGCAAATATTTCAAGAAGCAAATTAAGTCCTAAAAATCTTACAAACCATACAATTCAGCCAATAATATTTTACAAGCCAATAGCAACATTGGTCCTTAACAATAAATAAAAGAAAACATACAAAACAACAATACAAACAAACATAAGTAATAGGGTCTAGAAACAACATCCATCAGTCAATAATTTCAAATCTAGAAGAAGAAGAAGATCCATAGCCACGTCTGGAAGGACGAGATGAGTCCAAATGAGGAGTAGGTCGATGAAAAGGGTCTTCTTCTTATGGAGACACTGAGAGACGAAATTCTGAATTTTCTATGACAATTTGTGGCAATCAGAAACAATCTTGGAAAGACTGTTAAGAGTAGACTGAGCTTTTTCAGATTGGTTACGAAAGAAAGCAATCTCATTACTCACAATGCCAGCACTTTCCAGTAGAGAATTTATGTCATTTCTCAATTTAGACATTTCAGCAAAGATTTTGATAATATCCACCATATGACCATAGTTGAATGATTTTCCCTTAATGATATTAATATTCTGTTGTAAATCACAAACACTCAATTTAATGTCATTTAGGGAAGCAAACATGGAAGATATTTGGGGATCAATAGATGTATCAGAAGAGCAAGAAGATGAACTATTGCTAGATCCTCCAAGAGAAATAATATTAGAGATCCTACGAACTAGAGTATTCATATCATCTGGGTCCATTTTGGTAACCATAGGATTACTTGGTTGAGAAGGATTCTAAATTGGAGGTGGAACATTGGGTGGATTTGAATCGGTAGTAGGGTTATTGTCAAATGAAGGATTGACATTAATGGAAGTAGGGTCAATGGTCATAAGGTCTTATACAACAAACATATAAGAATAATTTATAGAAAGGTCAACAAAAATAAACGAATAAGTCTGAGGATCAGTAGAAACAAAAGGGTACATCTAAGGTTCAGCAAAAAATTTCTGAGGCACAGTAGATTCCTCCCCCTGAACAGGTGCAGGAAGGTCTTGCATCTTCCCTTTGCTCTTTATCCATAGGCCATCTACCTTAGTAAATCCCATATGATTTAGGATATGCTCATTAAAGATATCAGTAGGGCTAAGGTTGTAGACATTCTCGCCTCTAACATCAATTCTAAAATGATTAAAAACATGGGTGAGAAGTAGGCCATAGGGTAGAGCTGCTCTAGATCTACTAACTACCTCTTTCATAACAAAATCATTTTTCTAGGTAGGTGTAAATGAATTTGGATCATAACATGGAACATAATGGTCAAATCTCGATCATTCACATAGTCAAAATTGTTACTTCTAGAAGTAAGACACCGAGAAACAATACTATAAAGTAACCTCATTTCTGTACTTAGATCATTAGCAAAAATATGATCAATATGAGAAGCATCCTCAATATCAAGAATAGTTTTCAATTTATGCTTTTTATCCTCAAGAATGTTCTCACCAACATTGACATCAGGAATATTCAAAATTTCTCCTAATGTGTCTTCATTAAAATCAATTCTAACACCTTTAACAGTTGAAGATACTATATCATTACCAAAACTAATATTATGATAGAAAATTTTGACAAGATCAGGATAAATAGGAAGGTTTGTTTTGAGTAAATATTTTCAACCTTAATATGCTAACATTTCACCAATTGCAAAATTTTTAAAGCTAGAAACTCAAAATTAACTATTTTACCAAAAGCTACAGATCTTCTAATCATGGATTGGAAGCTAGAAGGATTAGAGGGAATGAACGATGGCACATAAATGTTATTATGGGACATCATACAAGATAATTTTTGCTCTTGTAAATAGCGCCTATTTTGAATTAATGGAGAGAGAAAATTTTTAATTTTTGATATTTTTGATAATGTCTCAACTCAACTCAACTCATCTAAGCCTTTTCCCAACTACATGGGGTCGGCTACATGAATCTGCATCCTCCACTCTACTCCTTTCGAGGCTAAGTCAACAATCAAATTACAAAACATCATAAAGGATCTGATGGAGTTTTACGCTGACTGTTGCTACCTAACGCAACCCTCCCCTTTTATCCGGGCTTAGGACCGGCCTTGGCGGAGTTATATTTTTAATAATGTGATTATTAAAAATATCATATTTTTAATAATTAAAAATAATTAAAAATTATTGGGAATTGTATCCTAAAGCCAATCATTTGATGATTGTGCTAATATAAATTATATATAAATTGATATATTAAAAAGTTATTTGACAGTTTATTCATTACAGGAACATCTTCTTAAAACTCCTAATAGTAATGAAGCCCTCAGGATCTTCTTTCACGATAAAGGAGGATTTATCTATGAAGGTCCTCAAAAGAGTTCACGGCCAAATGATATACTATGATAGGGCCATAGTACTATCAATTATAGGAGTTGTATATTATATTTGTTGGTTGTCCTCTTAACCAAGTAGTGTAGAGATACTGGTATGATATACAGATGAAAGTGTAGGAGTACATTTCACCGAACGTGACTCATTTTCGGATACTCTACTGTCAAGAGTTAATCCGAGAAGATATAGGTATAAGTATCCTCCAGACCTAAAGATCACAACCAGTGGCTTACAAGTAACTCATTGCACTTAGGTGCCGGACCACCTAAATTTCTAATCCAGCTAGGAAAGATTACTGGGTGCAGTCAAGTACTTGTGGTAGTCAGTTGTGGATCAAGATAGAATTTGACCTATCCCATTAAAAGGAGAAATGCTTGTGTTTCAATTTAGCAAGACCTTGGCCAAGGCACTTCATGTGAAAGTCACATGATCACTAAAATTGAAATCACTTTATGGATTTGCTATTTAGAGTTGACAGGCTCTTAAGCCATCCTTAGCATTTGTGGTCAAGAGGATGAATTATACGGTAACTATTTCTTAGGGTTCTTGGAGTTTGCTCGGCAACTCTTCGACCTATCCGGACGTCGGGTTCCATTGCTAGATGGGCACATCGATTAGTATAGAAAGTTGTTTCTATGCTACCGGCTTAGGTTCGAACCTAGAGAGTCACACGCATAGAAGTTTCCTAGGATGATCTATTTGCTGATCAACGATTGAGAATCGTATATGATTTAATTAATCAATTGATTGATTGAATTATCTCAATTGGGTTAAGTACAAGTGAATAAGATTCAATTTGGTTTAAGTCTATTAGAAGGACTAGTCAATTTCAAATATTGATTTGAAATTAGATTGATTTGGATTTAAATAGATTCAGGACTAGCCAAATTTGATTTGGGCTAGGACCATGATCTATATGGGTTCAGTCCAATAAATTCAGATCAGATTAAACCATCACCTGAACCCAAACCTCTCGCATAAGGATTTCACATGATGAGATAGCTAAAATCTCATCTCATGAGAGATTAAATTCTCATATAGAATTTAATGCCTGATATTAATCTTCTCCCATTGGAATTCTAAGTGTTAAAATTCATGTACCTCTCGGAATTAGCCAAACATTGCTACTCTTTGGTTTTCACCGAACTTCGGAATTAATCAAATACCGTGCCTCTTTAGTTCGGCTTCTCTTTGCTTTTTACCGAACGGCAAAATTCTAAATGTTAGAATTCAATGGTTGGCTAAAATGAGACTATAAATAGAGGACATCCCTCACCAGATTACACAAAACAATAATACACAATATGTCGTGGATTGAAATTTTAAAAGGCTAGAATAGAAAATCCTAGTGATTCTGGTGTTAGCAGAAGCGTGGTGGATCTTGGAGGAAGATTCAAGTGGGAGGATTCTAGATCAGCAAAGTTTTTTTCCATGAGCTAGCACTCCCAAAAATCCAATCATTTGGGGCTTCGCGTGGATGATAATAGAGGCCGGGCGATTGAACGGCTGCAGAGCATAAAGGATTTACCAACTGCCCTTAAGGTAAGTGATATGATCCCTAGATTTTAAGGCATGCTTCAAGACAAGAAGTATGACTTCTTACCTTGAGGATCAAGATATGATCTTGATGATTTTTATTTATATGCATATTTTAGATCAAGCGATCCTATATATAAGGCAAAGATATGATCTTGATGCAGATTAGATAGATTAATATGTAATCTTTTAGTTTCCGCATTGATAATAGTTATCAAATTTTAAAATATGCATGCCTTGGAGTTTATTTCTCCCTACAAAAGGTATCAAAGCAATGGTTTCGTCATTGATCTAATTTATTGCATGTAAGATTTGTTGGCCCAGATGGCAACCCAAGAGGGGGGGGGTGAATTGGGTTCTTAAAAATTTAAGACTTTTTAAAATTTAAAATTGAGATGTGCAAGTAAGGAAATTAACTAAAGCAATACACAACAATAAGATAGAGAGATAGAGAGAGACAAATAGCACGGCAAACACAAGATAATTTTATAGTGGTTCGGTGCAACCAACACCTACGTCCACTCCCAAGATTCACTTGGGTCCACACTATAATCTCTCTAGATTACAGCCGATTGTTTTACAAGCTCACAACTCAAAACTTGTTGTTTCCCATGGGATCACANCTAGGTCTTTTCTTCCAAAAGTTACCTCTAAGAAGTTACTGGAATCGAAGAAAGGCATTAGCATATCAGCTTTCCCAATAGCGGATCATTGAAGGAAAATACATCTTAATTTTTGTAAAGCATATCTAAGAAACTAAAATCTAAATAGAATAATATTTGATAACTAAAATGCATGGCATAAAATCAAAAGTAAAAAATTAGAAACAATATAATATTGAAGATAATAGTTGATGGCCAATTGAAGATAATAATTGATGGCCACTTTTTCTAGTTTCATGCTCCTTTAAGTCGGTTACTAAAGATTATTAATGATAGAAATATGTTAAAATATCTTAGTCAGCAAGCCAAAGCCATGGACAAATATCCAAAAACAAGCCCCTAATCTAAGCATTCTTTAAGCACATGGAGTTTTTTTCAAAAAAAAAATGTTGGAACACCTGCATGCCAGAGGATCTATATCTAAGGGAACTAGTATGCTTGCGTTTGAAAATATCATAAAGTTTAAGCAAGTATGCTATTAAAGTGTAACTAATAAATAGTTAAGCCATTAGTTCAAGCTAGCATTGAGTTATGGCCTTACCTCCATAAAACCATTTGAGTACTAAGTTGCAGGCTTTATGACCTCACCAAGACCCACTACATTTCTGCACCCATACCCTCAAAAAAAAAAAAGAGAAAAAAAATTAAATCAAACACATCCCACTTGGCCATGTTTCCGCTCTACAATCCATTTAATAGCAAGGTCAAATTAGAATTTAAGTTTAAATGGAAAGGGCAACGAAAGGACCACCTTCAGCGCTACATAATCTAAAGTTATATAGTTAGCATACAAATCACATAAACAGAGGAATGAAGCATATTGGTACTTTTTATCAAATGTGATTGTTTGGGTTATTGCTAAAACAAATGCTTAATAACTTGACCAGAGCCCTTTTCTCCTATAAAGATTAGTCTGCTTTCAATGAATTCCTACCCCAACAAACTTTTTAAAATAAATTTTAAAAAAGGCTCCAATTTGAATTATGACAAATTTGGAATTGCAAATTTATCTCTAAACATAACCTTGATGAATGATGGTCCAATCCAGTTCCTTTTTCTATATCAAACTTCATTTTTCTTTACCACCCACCTATATCTAAATTTCTCCATCACACTAGTCAATTGCCAAATGCCTGAAAGCTAAAGTCCCTGAAATCTCTATCAAACTATACCATACCAAAATTGTTAATTTAGATATCGGAGGCTAGTGCTGTCTTACCGTTAAAATTTAAAAAACAAGAAATCAAATTTTGTTATCCTACCATCTATGCAGTTCCTTCCTCCCCAATGTCTCCTTGTCCTTCTCCTTCCTCTCCTCTCCTCTCCTTTCCTCTTTATTTGTCTCTATGGGACCTGGGCAGGTGTGGTGGAACAGGGGATAATCTCCCTAGGTCACACCATCCCCCTCTCCTCCTATTTTTCTTTCTTTTTCTACGTCTCTCCACCTCACTTTCTCTCTCTAGCCCCTTCTCTCTCTATCCACTTTGTCTCTAGCTCCTCTATCTACCCTCTCTCTAGTCTTTGATTTTTATCAGAGCATTGTTCTAATCAGAGTTAATTTATTAGCATAAATGGCCTATAGCTGATTCCAGAGAAGCCTAACTTAGATCACTTTCCCTAACTACTTGATAGAAGCAAAGTTTTGTCTCTTTTTATTTATTATTATTATATTAATAGGCTATAAATAAGTTATAACTAGTATCAAAGTTGGAAAGGCTAATTTTAAAAATTTTGTAAATTAAAAATTAAGATTTATTTATTTAGAATTTGCAAGTGAGTTAAGCATTGGGTTTTATTAGTTTAGAATAAATTTGGGTGTAATAAGCATTCCTCCAATTTGAGCTAACATTTTTTATCAATAATACTTATATTTGAGGTAAGAAATCCTAAATACAATCTTTTGCATTTTTGTGTCTTGTATTATGCATAATTGCCTATATTATTATAAATTTTTCATAAAATATTATTATGCATAATTGCTTATTATTATAATTTTTTCATAAAATATTATTAGCACAAGTTATAAAATTATAAAATTTGATTTTTATTTAAAAAAATGATGATGATGACAAAGCATGCGTGTTATTAATAAATAAATTATAGCAAAATATAAAATAAGATTGGAGTAATTGACTAGCTGTGTAAGAGCATTGCTTAGCATGTCAATAATTATTTTTAATATGCCACTGATTATGGGTTTTGATGGTGATTTGACACATAATATTATGGTCTATCGGTATGGCATGAGTAATATATGGTTTGCTCGCCATAAGCTTGAGCATAGTCGCGACTAGTCTATTGTCAAAATATAATGAGTTAATCAAACAAATGAGATATAATACGGAAGGAGGGTATGTAGACTCATCATATGGGAGTATTGCCTATTGTAACACTAATTATTGTTGTTGGTCAAATATAGCGCATAATATTATGAGTAGCCGGCCATGGGTAAGAGTATGGCCATGATTAGTTCTAATGTTAAAGTATTTGATCCAACATGTAATAATAAATCATAAATATGAAATTATCATAGATTGATATTGCTATTTAAATTATCAAATATGGCATATATGACATTATTATTCAACCGTGAGCTATGCTATGAGTCATGATAGCGAACACCATACTATTTTTATTAAATTAATATTGGTACATGAATTACTTAATATTGAGCAATATTGTTGGCCTTACGATTATAAAATGATATATTTACCATTTTAATTTATGCCAAAATCCAATATATCTTATACGAAGCTTTTAACTCACATCATTATTATTACTTGTTCTTTTTTTCTTATAGAGCCACGGACACCTAATTCTAGGTTAATGGTAAGAAATTTTTTATAAGAGCATAGCTAGCATTTTTATATTTGATGTCGGGAGTGTCAGAACCCTAAATTTCAGATTGTTAAAATAGTAATGAAATATTAAGCTTGATTTTGATTTAGATATGAAAATCCTACCTACTTTTTAGGATTGGTTATGCATTGGGAACTATTGTGCAGCTATGTTATGTAATCAACTCCAATCATAAATTCAAGGCGTGGCGAGCAATAAAGATTTTGAGGAAAGCATGGATGGCCCGTAGATTTAATCAACTAAAGTTGCTAGTATTGAAATAATTTACAATTTAATTTACATTCTTACCTTAATTTTTACCAAATACAAAATATCAATCAAGAAAGTGTATATGAACAATCCAATCAAGATAAAGAGACATCTCATAATGTCTATATATCCCCATTTTTCATGCGATATCCCGCTGTATTCTAAATTTCAATGGGGGCTTTATCGGGTGCAATTTGTTTTCTCATGTATAAAGATATAATTTATTGGGTATACATTTATTTAATTAATTAAATTGCTTAGAGTTGTTAAGTCCTCCCCCCCCCCCCCAACCACACACACACATTTTAAAATTTGTTAATCAATAAATTGGATGAAGACTTGAAATCCCGCCCCTTTATTTATAAAAACCATGTAATCCATTTATTTTACTTCAATTATCAGCCATTGTTAATCAATGCTAGTTATTTTGCTTCAACTATGATGCTATCATAGCTCCCTCTATGCCGTATGCAAAAATTGATAATTATCTCATGATATTAATTATTATAAAATCAGAACACATTTTTCTCTTCTTAATGGAACATGATGATCAGATTATTGAGGATACACAACTTCTTTAAGGTAGATGCCATCTGACGACATCCGCTCTTGGCTCCAACTCCTTGCTGATGAAAACTAAAATGCGTAACAGACAGCAGTTGATGTTAAAAGAAAATAGTAGAACAAGAGAACCAAGATGTACAATGGACTTCATTTGGTAACATATGTCAAGCTCTTGCCATTATATTTTCATCACTGGTCACAATCCCTTTGAAATTATTAAAATATAGTGTCGCTAGGGCTGCAATAGAAAAGCGTATAGCTGTCACCACTCATATAACATATCCAGTGGAAATTTTCTTGAATATTTATTTTGCAAAGTTGAACAAGAAAGCACCCTATTTTCCAAGAGAATTTACAAGCCACAAAAGAAGAAGAGAAGGATAAATATCTATTGGTAGAGAGGGGGGGGGGTGCGCACGCACGCAGAGAGAGAGAGAGAGAGAGAGAGAGCTTTTAAACAATATAGATTGGAGCATAATTTGTCAATATTACATATGAAATTGTACATAATTAATCCGTACTAACAAATTGCTCTCCAGAAAATGCACTTCCATCGGACACAGCAGATCTTGTCTGTGAAGAGCTGGCACCTCTTGACCTATGAATTTGCCGGAGTCTAAAAACATCTCGTGGGAGTGGCCGACTTTGTACCGTTATGCTCTCATCTCTTGTTGTCCTGAGAATAAGTCCCACATTAAGTAGAAGAACAGGTTGCAATGAAATGCTAAAAATGGTCAATAAACAAGAGTGAAGATATGATTGAATGTGAAGATAGCGTACAATCCAACAAACACACTGGATTTCACATACAACAAGCCAACAACCTACGGTGACAAATGCCACATAAAATGTGTCCCACTCCATAAAGTCTTTACCTAGAACACATGTCACAGTAACATCTGGACTATAAAGAGGACATGTGCAACCACCAATAGGGTTCTATAAATAAGAAATGATCCAGCTAGGATTACATATAACCAAGAAAGACACTCCTTAAAAATTAATATACTCTTAGTATTAATCAAATTAAACAAGAGTTGTTCAAGAGAATGAATAAACATAAGAACTCAATCTATAACTACATATTTCATGTATGAAGCCGCTGCATTGCAGTCTGAGGAAAGAATGTCACTTTCCAAGGAGTTGATAGATAACCATTTTGACTGAGAGGCTAAATAATAGAATCAATGATTTGAAGCATGGCAAAAAAGACCATCAAGCATTCCTAAAAATTTGGAAGCATATTCCCCTGTGTAGAGTGACCTCCAACTAAAACCACTCAGTGACGGACCTTCAGATAGCTGCTACTAAGAATAGTTAACCCAAGTGTCCAGTCTGCACAGGAACTAGTTTTGACTATTTGCTAAGCAATCTGGAAGCAGAAACAACAAAATCTTCCTCATGCAAGATACTTACCACCTTTGCATGGCAATAGTCATGTTTAATGTTTAGACTGTATGAGCGCTTCAGAAGTTGGCTGGCACTCCAATCTCCTTGTAACCTATACCACTAAGTAATCTTCTTTTCTCATGCATTTCTTCTTTTTCTTCATTTTCTCTTCAGCCTTTGAACCTACCAATTATTCCTTGATTCATCACCATAATGAAGGAGGTGGAACTCTCTAAGTTCCACTTTTTTCACAAAAAAAGAAAACAAAATATAGAGTAAGGCAATGTGCAACTACACATTTTCCCAAGATATCAAATAGCAATCCCCCAGCATAGTCTGATGATCAAAAGTTCTTCGTGATAGATTTGTATCCATTTTCATCGAAACGATATAATATGGACATGGTTATCAAATTGATAACAATTACCCATGTTGCTTCTCAAACGAATAGATATCAGTTATTTTGTTTTAAAACAAATATGCATACAAAATGTATATGGGCAAATTTATAATTCATTTAGATGATCACATCTCTAAACTAGATCTTTAGATTATTTATATTTTCTCTAAAAATATCCAGATACAAACCAATATTCAATAAAATTACATTATGATAAAAAACCGGATGAGTTTAACAAATAAATTATCAAAAAATTAGTCAATGAACAACATAAAGTTAAGCATATGACCAGAATTAAAATCAAGGAGCCAATGTGGCCATGTAGGTAAAAAAATTTCCAGATATTAAGAGATGGATTTGCTAGTCAAACTCAACAGCATTCCAAACAGTTTTGTTTGTTCACTTTCACAGACCGGAAGGGCATGGTTTTTTGAATGTTGATATTTTTGATTTTCCGAAAGTCTTGATATTTTTTGCATTCTTCCCAATACTTGGTTCACACTTTCATAATAAAATCAAAATTAAACTTAAACAACTAAACTCAACTCAACTCATCTAAGCCTTTTTCCAACTACATGGGGTCGGCTACATGAATTTGCTTCTCTATTCAGGACTAAGTCGACATTCAAATTAATAGTTATACCTTTTTTAATTATTTCTATCATGTTAGTTTAGGCCTACCTCTACCTCTATCCTTACCATGGATTGTTAAAAAATCACTCTTTCTAACGGAGCATCTAAAGGTCTTTGTTGTATATGTCCAAATCACTGTAATCGATTTTCTCTCATTTTATCTTCAATTCGGGCTACTCCTATCATTTCTCTTATATGTTTATTTCTACTTTTATCTTTTAAAGTTTTACCATATATCCAAAATTAAACTTAAACAATATTATTAAAAAAATCAGTCACTTAATAAACAACTGAGTTAAGCATATGACAAGAATTAAACTCAAAACCTGTGTGCCCATGTAGGCAAAAGATTCCAACTATTAAGTGCAGGACTTGCTAGTCAAATTCAATAGGATTCAAAACAGGTTTGTTAGTTCACTTTCATAGACTGGAAGATTTTTATTTTTATTTTTTCATTTTGACATGCTTTTCCCAGAGTCCTTTTTTACTTTCTTCCTTACCATGCTCGGTTCACAAGTGGCTAATGTCCATTAAACCTGTCATCTACTTGGACAAATTGAACCAATGGATTGATTTGAACAATCAAAAATGCAATGCTCCAGTTAGCTGACTTGGTTTTTCCTTCAAACTAATGTAGATTAGAAATAGTCCATCTTTAGAGTACCAAAGAAAGGTTTGGAGAAGACGAATGAGAGTTGGTTTAGATTAGAAATATATCACACAAAGCAAACATATGTACCAATTTATAATAAGAGGAGGGGATGGTTTGGAGGAACATAGTGTCAAGATCTTTTTTTTCCCAGACTGTCCCTCTCTAGGGAGTCTATTTTTGCTCAGTTGTAATTTTGAATATTGTTATTTGCAGGTTATAAGCAAAGGAAATCATATAAACTTGTATGACATCTGTTAGCACATCATTGAAATGTGGTGATGATATGACTTATGATGCCTGAATTGATTGATGAAAAAATGCTTTATGCATTTTTTGGGCTATATCCTTCCCATATCGAATGAAATATTTGTATCATTCATCATCACAAATGATATTCCCATATTTGGTCTGAATAGATTTTACTCTCCTTCAGAACTTTTGAGTGCTGTTTCTGCAAAATTTTCAAATAGATAAGAAACCATATAAACTGTTTAATTCTATGACCAAGAGAAGAAATTCACTATTATCTAAAATTTTGCTAGTTTTCTACTGATGCATAATGTAAAACTCGCATGGTTTCATGCTTAAAACTTATTTATTGCACGAGAAGAGTGATTTCATCAAATCATGCTGATAGATATGTCATAATTTTAATGAATCTGGTTCACTGGACCTAATGTTTTCAACATCAGTGGATAAAATGATATTTATTTAGATATCTAATTCTAATTATGCCATAGTGGCTCTTTTAGTTTGTAGTAGGGGAAAGTGAGCACTGCATTCTCTGATCTTGCCATAGTGGATTTGTCAGTTATAATAGTTCCTCTTCACTCAATAACTTGTTAGTGCTTGTACCCATGATGCTGCTGGCTGATAAAGCTCTGTTTAAAGGCCTTATGATCCTAAACTTGGATGCTCTTGATGAAAATTTGCTTGTTAAAGTAAGTCTTAAATCTCAATCATATAGGTGGAGATCCAATTTAGATAGCTTTCTGACTGTTCACAAATGCGTTGACATTTTTCATAATAGATCGCATATTTGGAAACTTCATACAGTAATCTAGATTAGGTTTGTGTATGGCATGATGTTTGCTGAACAGATTTGGAATTAGGTGGATTGATCAGTTGACAACTGCATCACTGTTGTAACATTTCATGTTTTATTTGATAGAGCTCTAAAAGGTTATCTTTTGGTGGTTGTAAAGGAGTGAGTATATATTTCACTCTCTCTCAAGCTCTGGATCTGCTTCATAATTTTGTGAACAAAGCAGGGATGAGAATCTTTTTACAGTATCAGAGTTTGCTAGCATATGGTCTTCATAACATGCTAGAAGTATGCTGCTGACAATTGTTACAAGAATGACATTATAAAAATTGGCAATCTTTACTTCTTCATTTTGTTTTGAATGCATGAATAATATTTGAAATCCAACCAGGTGGCTTAGACCATATTCCCAGGGCTCTGCTTGTTATAGCCCTTTGATTGATTATATTATTTTGGCAATTATGGCAGCAGCTGACCTCTTACTTGACTTTATCCTTTCTCGAACAGCTAACCTGTTAGCTTTCACAATTAGCTTATCCAATGATATCTTGCAAGTAAATTAGAACACTTGAAAAAATTGTATTCAGCTGATATTTGGTGTTCTTAAAAAAATAGTGCTGGGCACATGAAATGCGCATGGGTTATTCAAGAGGTTGGAAGATTTGATCTGTGGCTTTCATTCCATCATTCAGGATTGTAGTAAATTTTGTAATCAATACCTTCCATTTTAGTCAAGATATAGGTTAAGCTTTTATAATATAAAAACGTAAACCAAATCATGAGGTTTTAGGTAAAGGTCACAGCAAATAGATTTTTAAGTCAGTAAAAATTGATGGCCTTGATTAATTTTGTTGTCTTGGACCTACAATAATAAGAGATGGATGCTGGTATGCCTGACACATTGGAAGAAAGTATGATGTGTGGATTTTCTGTTCTGTCCAACCATAGTTTTATGATACAGTTGTTAGTCTCGTAATGTCTAAGCCTGATGTTGAACGGTAAAGTGGGTGCATGTGCATTAGCTTATAGTAGAAGGCAGTGAAAGTGATTGCATGATTATGTTCTAACTTTGGTAAAATAGCTTATAGTAGAAGGCAGTGAAAGTGATTGCATGATTTGTTCTAAATTTGGGAAACTATTTAATTTGATATGCTACTGGAAGTTGGTTACACTGCTACAGGATAATGAAAAAAGGTTAAATGTGATTGTATGGTTAAGCATTTCTAGACATCAAGATTCCTGTAAGTTGAGGGGTTTGAAATTAAGTTGAAGGTTAAAAAAATGGTTGGGAGAGACAACAAGACGTAGATTGTATTTGTGAGAAAGGAGTTTTGTGCTACCTGCCAAGTAGACTTTTAGGTTCATGGCAAGTTCTCCTTTTCTGAAGGTTTTCATGGCCAAGAATTCAGCAGAAATTCTTAAATGATTGGTGACATTGACCAGTGGCTGCGAAAACCTACTCAGTGTTCAACTTAGTTTTGCGCTACACATCTAACTTCATTTTGATGATAACTGTTTGGACAACATAGTTGAATAGGGTTTGAGCAAGTTCGTCACCCCCAGCATGACTTCCCAAAGCAATCATTGGAGACCTGGTCTGCTTCATGATGAATTATGATGGTGACAGGCAAGGTTTGATGGAATCAAACCAAACCGGCTGGAAACTAGTTTGAAATCAGCATTTAGTTTGGTTATGCTTGTGAACCAGTCCAAATCGTGTTGAACCTCTTGGTTCTAGTGTGGGATGACTTGGGGTCAGCTAGGCAGGATGCGGGCTCTTGTGAGTTGACTTGAAAAAAGAAAGGAAGTCTGAGAGCCTTCCACGAGCTTTCATCCTTTCTTCTCTCTTATTTGCATTCATAATTTTCTTTCCTTTCCTTCTCATTTACTTAAGTTTTCTTATAGAAACAAGAAAAATACCCTACATTTGAATTTTAAAAAATAAAAAAAATAAATTCCTTAATAATAAAAAGTCAACTCTTCTTTTTATAAACAAATTTAAGAAATTTTAGGAAATTTCTATCTAGTAAATATCAAGTTAGGATACCTACATTTCGGATAAAAATCCTAGAAACCAATTTAACCCAGAAATAAAAAAAAAGTAAAATACCAAAAAAAATTATCATCAAATATAATTTATAACGCTTTGGTCAATATATAATCAAACTTACAAGATTTTTAGACTTAGATAGAATCATAGTAATAGTGAATCTCACACTAACCTATGCCAAATTAATTTATAGCTTATCAAAATAGTAAAATTAAATTATCATCAAATTCTAAGGTTAAAACGTATTCTTTAGGGTCCAAATAATGACGTGTCATTAGACCTAAGATCCTATCTATAAACCTTGTAAGTTTGACCAAGGCCTTATAAATTATATTTTAAAGTATTTTTTTTTGATATTTTATTGTCTCATAATTTTAAGTTTAATTGATTTTCTAGGACTTTTATTCAAAGTGAAAGTACCATAACTTGATATTTACTAAAATAGGATTTCTTAAAATTCTTTGAATTTGTTTTTGAGTGGGAGAGTTAGAATTTTTATTCTTAAAAAGTTTGATTTTTTTTTTGATGTTAAATAAATAATATATTTATTTGCAGTGCTTTGAGGGACCGATGCTTTCCACCTATACAAGCTAAAGAGATGCCGTTTTTGGAATGCACAGTTTCTATACTGACTGATTATGAATCTTCTCTCCATTACCTTGATTGGGAGGTTTGCTACTGCTCTTGTGTTTGATGCAGTCATTTTTATAAGTTTGGCCCAGGTAATAGGTTACAGGGCATAAGTGATATGCATGTGTGTTTGTATGGAAGAGAAAATTTTAAACTTCATCCTTCAATGAGACATCAATATCATTTTGAAAGGTGACTTATGGCAACACAATATTTATATACTGCTACTGTTTCTAAGCAATATCAACCACTAGTTTCCAACTTCCCTCGCTTGCTAATTGTTCTGTTCCATTCCGAGACATTGAAACCCCCTCAAGGTTTTACTTGGAATGCAACTGAATGGGTTCACAGACGTTGGGGAGGAAAAGATAGAAATGATGATCCAGTTGAAATGTAGATATGAAATCAAAAAAGTTCTGTTTTCAGAGGATTTGACCATTGATGAAAACAATCATTAGTCTGAGTTCTGTGCTTTTTAGAGGTCACCTTGCAGAATGCTGTTTTACTTGTTTGTTTAAACAGATTACTATTGTTTTTTTCTTTTTATTTTTTTCTTTCTTCATCAATGCAAGTGTTCCCATGTTCATGCCAATCATTATCAAAAGCAGTTGGAGTATTACTAATGATTACAACTGAGTACTTCCTATTTTGCAGATTGGAAAGCATGGCTTAATTATTGAATTTACTGACTCTGATTACGACACAAGGCGCAGTGCAACATAATTGCCTGAGGTTGCTGCCCATGAAGGTACATTGTGTTATATTTGCTTGCTCTCCTCAGTTTTCACTTCATTTGCATCTCTACTAAATAATGAACTATTGCAATAGCGCTCTGAAAAAGTTCTGAGCATCTGAAAATCTATTCGAATTTGCACAACCTGGACACCAATTTCCAGTTCTAGTCTTTGAGTGTGAGTCCATTATGAACCGTGATCAATCACCATAACAAATGTTGGCCTAATGCCTCTCTGGAACCAAGGAATTGAAAGATTACAGGAAAATTGCTCCTACTTGTAGGGAGATAAGAGATGATCAGTGATTCATTAACCAATATGCTCTTGCATGTGCTTTTTTGTCTTCTGAACATAATTGTTCCCACTGAGTGCTTAATAAGACCACAAAACGGGCATGGTGCTTCATCTGATTGTAGAATTTGCTTATATCAGTATTATCGAGACCTTTTTTTTATCCCTTCTGAAACAGGTGGACCAAGACAGAAACCATTGACTCATTGATGAGGAAGGCTGGTTACAATGGAGTTATCACTGAGTCACTTCGGAAGCGCCTCCGTCTCACTCGCTATAAGAGCACCCTGTACACCCTGCACTACAGTGACTATGCCTCCTATGTCAAGATGGCCAGAGGAACTGCCCCTACAATTAATGGGGCTAAACCTAACCATTGATTTATTCAGAGCAGCTTCATTGCTAAAAGCTGCAAAGGTACATCCAGACTTTTTTAAAGGCAGCTGGGTGAGAATTTGCTTTGATTCCATCCCTGCCCATTCATCTACTCTCATTATTTATCAAAACTCGTTCATGGAAAAAGAAAAACAAAGCCAAAGGGTTGGCCAGCAACTGTAACATTGTTGAATGGCTAAGATTTATCATGTACAATGTATCTGCATGATTTAAAGATTGCCTCTGGATTCAGTTTTAATTTGATACGCATTCCTTTATATGTGGTCTTGAACAAATTTTACCTCACATATGCCTTGGAAAGGGTGAATGATAAAATTCAAAACTTTGCAAATGTGTGGTGACCCACTTAAAAGTATCTACAGAAAAAATCTACCTGCAAATGCCACTTCACTGTAGATAGGGGTCAGTTTGGAGAAGGGAGTTGCTTGAGCCACTGGCACCTGTTTCATGTCTTGGATCTGAGCAAGTATATCACCTGAAGAGGCCCAGTTCTGTGAACAGGTTGTAGCTTAGTCCTAAATTGGACGCTTGATCCCATTGATTAAAGTAGCATGTGTGTGCAGTTGGGGCCTGTGCAGTGAGGTGATATCTGGTGCTAGCCCATTTATTCAAATGTTCCAATTTGATTTAGGTTTTCTGGTATGCTCTTATATTTCAAGCCCCTAGTATAGCTCTTATGTATGTAGCGGTAGGAGCGTAGGACCTTCACCGATACAAATTCTTCACAAACTTGTGCTCTGGTAGTTATGCTCTTGAAAAACATATTTCTCAGCCTTTCGCATCAGCGTTAACAAGATATATATAAGGAGAGTAAAAGGATGGCCAATTTGTATCTCAACTCGCAAGGCAAGGCAAGAATTGAAGACCTCGCTCTTCTTTATCAAGTGTGAAGCTATATATAGCTTAGATTTATTAAGTGACTTGTATGCCTTATTTGTGGCATGCATGTAGCTCGTAGCCTAATGCTGGTATCGAATCTGTTGCAGGTAGTGCATAGAAAGGTCCAGACATGAACTCTTTGGCAGCTCGGAGGCATTCTTGTTGCTTCGCATTATACAAGATTACAGTTTTAAATATTGTAACATTACAAGATATTATCATGCTGGAAGTTGAGTCTAGTCTATGCATTAGAATCCATATTTGCTAAAAAATTTATGTGGCAATTTTTCTTGGCATTATTTTGCTTGTCACCTGAACGTACCAAATTTTAGCAAGAATTGTACTTTGGAATTCCAAAATGTTCAAAATTTAGTAAAACCGCCGCTATAGTTGCTGCTCTTTGAACTTTATATCCCCTGCTGCTGCTTGCGTCGTCTCTCTAATCCTGAGAATGCTAGGGTTTTAGGGTTTTAGAGTCTCTGTTTGAGCTGGAGCCTCTCATTCCGTGCCAATCCTAAGAGAAACCCTCAGATTCTTTACTAAGTGAGGTGATTTGAACTTGGGGTTTATCACGAACATCCTTTTTTACTGATAGTTCTGAATAAAATCTCTCGGTTTGAAGTATTTGCTGGCTGTTTCTACCAATGCCAATGATTGGGTGGTCGGTCTCCCACGAACATGATAAGTTAGGATTTTGGTCTCTCCTGTTGGTTTAAGAGTTACAAATGAATTTAAGAGTTACAAATGAGGTCAAAGCTGATTTAAATATATATATAAAAAAGAGTTACTTGAAAGTCTTGACATAAAAGAGTTACCATTCAATACCTTAACTTTCATGCTAACAGGAAAAGAAAAAGATAGGAGAACCCAACAAAAATAATTGAAAGTATCTACAGTCCCCCCCCCCCCATTGATGAAGCAGCAGCAGGAAGGAGACTACTTGTGCAAAACACACAACCAGAAATTGAGGATGCATGGGTGGTTCAGTGCATAATGAGCACTGCAGCTCCCTATAAAGCCATTAGATTAGAAGATATAGCCAGGGAGCTTGGCTCATAGCCGTGCACCCTAAAGCGATAGATGCACGTATGATCTGAACTGCCATGATTGGAGTTGAAGTCTAGTCGCACCTTATTGACCACCACACCCAACTCATGAGCTGTCTCGATGTTGAAGGTCTGTGCATTGCTCTTCTCCAGGTCATAAGAGAACTCACTCAAGCGGTACACCTTGGCTTGGCTGGATGGGTCATCATCATCATCTGATTCAAACCAACCAGAGACCCGACAATCCTTGGGGGCACTGCTCCTGTCATAAGCCACGCTCTATGCACATACCACATAAAAAGAGTCATCAACGACAATTAGGCATTATATGAAATGATAGGAAACAAACAGTTAAAATAAACAACCGCTAAGTTCCAAATGCCTCAAAATGAAAAGAACAATTGAAGCAAAAATTTACCTTAGATACATGCTCCAGTGTGACAGCCATAGGTATAATCCCTGTTCTGAGCCTAATCTCAACAAACCCACTGCTTCCTTGCAAGGGAAAACATTGGCCAGGCTCCCCATAACTTGGCTCCAGCAAGAAATGGTGAGTTAGTATTGTCTCCAATCCTACCAGCCAATCTCCAAACTGTCTGCCCCAGCCATAAAAGAGCTACTAGAAGCAGACAATTCTTGGTTAGAATGCTAAGAACAGTTTGCCACTTTGCTTTTCGCTGCTTCGGAATAGCTCTTTTATGCCGTGGTGAAATGGTGGAGAAAGCGAACGATACTTTCTTCAACCGTGACAAATCTTTAGATCTCTCAACAACAGATTCTCCTGTGTTTGTTTGGCTTAGATCCTTCTCATTAACAATCATCTTATCCTCATTAACTCCTCCTTCAGTAAGCACATAAAGCCTTGATTTCTTCTCTTCAATTGCCACCGTTCTTCTCCTAGCATTTGGCTTTGAGTTTGAATCCAAGGTCAAAGATGCATTATTATTGGCAGCAGGATTTGCTTCCATTGCAGCAATGGTAGAAGCAGACTCAAAAAGTAATCTAAGAAAGATGAAAATAATAAATAAAGATTTTAATAAAGATTTTGAGGAAAAAAAACTGAATATCCCTCATAGCTAAAGCTAAAGAAGTAATGAATTAAATTGAAGGAAAAAGAAATAACTAATGACAGATTCAACCGTCCATAAAACTAAAATATATGCATTTCTTAAGAAAAACAAATTTGCAACAAAAACACCTTTAGAAAAAGGTCAATCAACCAACAAACAAAAAAATTGCAGAAAATTAATTAAAATTGATGATATAGCAAGACAATAAAAAAAATTGAATATTATATTTTTAAGTTCTTTAAACATAAGAAAAAGGTTTTATTGAATGAGATAACTAGTAAGGAGAAACAGGTAGGTGTGAGGACCGATCGATTGCACAGGCTTGGGCGAAGGCTCCGTGTGGTCGCTGAGGAGATCAAGCGCCAAAGCGTACGGTGTGAAGACCGATCGCACAGTTCGCCGAGGAGAGGAGATCAAGCGCGATTTGTTTTGCGAGGGAGGGGAAGGCAACGCGGAAGAATTTATAGTAGGGGGGCCGCCGATTCCTTGGTATCCGAGTTCTAAAGAGATTGCGTGGGTCCGAGCGTTCTCAATCGCGGTTGTCCAAGCGTGGTTTAGATTAGTCTCTCCGTCTCCGGTTTAGATTAGGATTACTCTCGTGGCACTGGATTAGTTTCTTCAATTGGCTTATAAACTGAGCTGTAGTCTCTATTATAGTTTATAAGAGGGGGTCGCCGATTCCTTCGTTAGCGTTGTTACATTGATCCGAATAGTCTCTCCGTCTCCAGTTTAGATTAGGATTACTCTCGTGGCAATAGATTAGTTTCTTCAATTGGCTTATAAACTGAGCTGTAGTCTCTATTATAGCTTATAGGAGGGGGTCGCCGATTCCTTCGTTAGCGTTGTTACATGATCCGAATATCCGGTTTAGATTAGGATTACTCTCGTGGCACTGGATTAGTTTCTTCAATTGGCTTAGTCTCTATTATAGTTTATAAGAGGGGGTCGCCGATTCCTTCGTTAGCGTTGTTACATTGATCCGAATAGTCTCTCCATCTCCGGTTTAGATTAGGATTACTCTCGTGGCAGTGGCTTATAAACTGAGCTGTAGGCTCGCCGATTCCTTCGTTAGCGTTGTTACATTGATCCGAATAGTCTCTCCGTCTCCTACTCTCGTGGCACTGGATTAGTTTCTTCTATTGGCTTATAAACTGAGCTGTAATCTCTATTATAGTTTAGAGAAGGGGGCGCCGATTCCTTCGTTTCCGGGATCGCGTTTTTCCTTTTTTTATAGCAACGCTGAATTGCGTTTTTTCTTTTTTTTATAGCTACGCGGAATTGCGTTTTTCCTTTTTTTTATAGTAGCAGCCTCTTCGTCTCCAATTTGGATTAGGATTACTGCATTAATTTATGGTATATAATTAATGTACATTTATATATATAATATATAAATATGCAAAAAAGCTATATTTTTATATAAATGTTCGCATTCAACATATATAGCTTATTGACCTTCCTTTTAAAGTTCCTTTCTTCCCTTTTTATATTAAATGCCTCTTAACCTTCACAATTTTTTTTTTCTTTCTTATTCTTTTTGGAAGCATGCTGGTTAAGGAATACTTATTAATAAAGTCTTCCATGCATGCGCCCATCTTGCATATGCGATGAATCAATAATGGTTTGTTCCTAAATGCTCTAAGAAGCTTTCCTTTTAATTATTTTTAAATATATCTTTTTCTCATATTAATATCGGATTAATATCTCTTAAGCACCAAAAGTAGTAGTTAGCCGCCAAGGGGGTGCCACAGATCTCTCGTGGCCATAAAGTTGAGTTCTCTTACGGTTAAGGATCTCTAACCCTTTGTATGTAAATCTTCGCACAATCTTTAGGGGTCTCGCACTCTTCGCAAAATCTAGACAAGCAACAATAACAAAATATTAATCTAAAATTATTTAATTATTTTTTCATCTTATTTGACTTAAAATTATATTTTAATTACAACTAATTATTTTTAATATAATTTTTAATTTATATTTTTTTTTCTATATATACCATACCATTTATTTACATTGATGTATTTATAGGTTTACATTAAAAAAAATTAGATTTACATTACATTTATCTCTATATTTTTACAATAACTTATTTTTTTTCTTAAAATATATTTATCTTAACTTTCTTATTTTAACTATATTTATTTTATATATAATTTTTAATTATCAATATTTTCTATCTACATCCAAAGGGACAAGAGAAAGAAATTAACCAAAAAAGGGTTTATCATGTATAGCCACCCAACTCTTCTATTGATATATTAATGCTACTTAATAATAATAATAATAAAATTTGTAGGCTTTATTTGTACACGTTCCTGTTTATGAACTTTACCCGGCCGACTATTAAAAGCAAAGTTTTACAAATTCAACCCAAACAAAAGAAATAAATATTTTCTTTCCATGCATGATGAATTGCTTTCAAGAATTATTATTTTTTTTATTTTTTATTTTTTTCTATTTTGCATGCCCATGTTTCAAATAGAGTTAATTAAAGTTCCATTATAAACTATTAATGATAATTGTAATTATTTTTTAGATAAAAAGGAATTGGAAGGGGAAAAGAGAGAGAGAGAGTGGTATGGAATGAACCAAGAGGATGCCTATAGAGTAAAAATTGTATATGTTCCAGCTTGGTCTCTCGCCATCGCTCCCTCACTTCCTCACTCCCTAATTTTTCTCTCCACTTTACTATATTATTTATTGATGAATCTGCTCTAGTCAGGATAAAATTGATATTTAAATTATTATTTTTTTAATTAGTTCTCTTGACTGTTAAAAAAAATTCATTTGAGTCCCAGTAGGAGTCAACAAAAAGATAAAACAAATACACGTCGAGATTATTGTTATAGGCTGACCCTAGATAACTTCTCGGTCCCGAGTCCGAGCTGCCCCACTCTGCCCAGGCCAACTATATTTAGATACAGTTGGTTTTACAGCTCAGATGAAGAGGATTTTTTCCAACCAAAACAAAAAAAGCTTTAATTACTTTCCAATACGTACAAATTCCATCATATGACGAAGTGGACTAAAATCGAAAGAAAGAAAGAAAGAAAACGAAATGTATAAAATATTATTATATTTTCTTTCCACTCAAGGGAGAGATGCGTGGATGTGTATAGACGTGGCACGATATTTAAGCTCGTAAATGTAATCACAAAACTCCTTCCCAAATAATGAGCAGTGCAAGTATTCCATAAATTGAAGCTGCGGATGAATTGATATCTAAAAATATTATATTACTATTATTACATTATTAGATTAATGATTATATACTTGCCAATAATATATTATAATATAATTATTAATTAATATTAAAATAAATATAAATAAATATTATAATATTATAATATATTATTATTGTTGCTGCTACTACTGTTGTTGTTATGTCATAAGAATCCTAGTATACTAAAGAATATAACATTATATTGTAATATTATTTTATTTTTTATACTATATTATGATTATTATAATAAAATATATCATCTAGTCTAACATGATTTCAGTGGATTTTAGTATTACTATGATTAAGCATAACTAATATGAATTTTGAAGCTAATTACGACCTCTTAACATGTCCCTAATACTTGGAAGGATAATTGATACTCATTTATTGATCCTTTTCCACCATCCATCCCTTTTCGTTTAGTCCCAGAATATTTATTTTTATCACTTGATTTCAATAGCCATTAAATATTTAATCCTAATACCACATATACTTAAGCATATTTTGTGCGAAATATAAAAAAAAAACTATGTTCAAAAAGCAAGATGTGTCTAAAACTTGGCTTAACTACATGCATGTTTAAACCAAAAAAAAGAAGTAAATGTATAATAATTAAACAAAAAATTATAATTAATTATCGAACCAATTGTTAAGCTCTCACACAACTAAGGAATAAATAAATAAATGCTCTAGATAGGAGGAGCTATATTTCTCTAGCCTTATAAATTCTATCTTTCATTTCATAAAGCTATACCCTTTGCACCTACAATCCTTTATGTTATCTACACCTTCGATATTTACAATTCATTATGATTTGTTACTAGTTATCCATTGTCATCTTCCATTACAGTTCTAATTATCCATCTTATATATATATATTATTTCTCTATTGGTTTATAGCCTAAGATACTAATAATACTATAATCTTAGTATGATAACCCCTTTATGAATTGCTACTAACCACTATAATAGTTATAATGACTATATCAATCAAAATTTGCCTAGGCTATTGGTATTTAATATTAAAAAATTATTATATGATCAATAATTTATCAATAATTTATCATTTTTATATTATAGATTAATAATGATTAAAATAAAATTAAAAATACTAAATATGCTCATTATGTCATTGTATAGCGTATTGATCCTAGCATCAAAGTTGATGATTGATTAAGCAACATGTTGAGCTCCGACTAATATTACCTATACCTATGTACTGCATTTCCATACACTAGATTGGATCAATGGATGGAGTAGTAATCAAGCAAATAAGTAAATGGATCAAAGCATTACTTGAATGAAAAATTATAATTTTATCCATTAAAATTATTATTCAATAGATAAAATATATTTTGATACTATTGCGAGGAAGTATGTAGGTGGTATGGATTTTATACTATTTTGAAAGGATGAACCATCAGTCCGATAAACCTTAAAATGGACAGTTCTTCCTATCTTTCTCTAAACATTGAAGTTTAAAAATAAATCTCCACTTAAATCAAGAGCTCAAAATGGACAAAGGACGATTGTTTTTTGTTGTACCTGGGTATTGGCCATAAATAAACAAAATGAAAGGGCATATAAGGAGGTAGTATAAGAGGCTAAAATCTTTGAATGAGACTTTAAATGATACAATTGAAGGCTAGCTTCTAAAAAACAATTAGTGCCATAGCTAAACCTAAAAAACAATTGTATTCTTGTAGTGCTTACTTTAAGCCTTCTATTTATCCTGCATCTAAATCCATGCTGTTAGCTTCTAGTTCAGCATTTGCATCCATGGTATATCTATGCAATTCTTGATTCATGTCTGTTTTGTCTGCACTCTAATCGCCATCTCCATCTCTGGTTTTCTTGGAAATAAGTCTCCCAAGATTAACAGTTTAACTTACAACTTGAATTCTACTTAGTAATCTTGTAGGATGTCTAGCTCTGATGTACTAGGTCTTTTCTTCCAAAAGTCACCTCTAAGAAGTTACTGGAATCGAAGAAAGGCATTAGCATATCAGCTTTCCCAATAGCAGATCATTGAAGGAAATACATCTTAATTTTTGTAAAGCATATCTAAGAAACTAAAATCTAAATAGAATAATATTTGATAACTAAAATGCATGGCATAAAATCAAAAGTAAAAAAATTAGAAACAATATAATATTGAAGATAATAGTTGATGGCCAATTGAAGATAATAGTTGATGGCCACTTTTTCTAGTTTCATGCTCCTTTAAGTCGGTTACTAAAGATTATTAATGATAGAAATATGTCAAAATATCTTAGTCAGCAAGCCAAAGCCATGGACAAATATCCTCTATCACTTTTTTTAGGTTGTTGCCAATGTTAGAACCGTTACACCTTTCCAATACAAACTTACGTCTTTCATTTCTCAAAATAATTATAGTCATTATTGAAATTGCAAAACTTTGTTTCCCTTGAGAATATTTAATTCTCATAAATGTAGTTATAACCTTGAAATTCATTAAAATTTTATTAAATACTCTTTTCCATTTTTAGTATTTTCATCATGTCACTCTTTATTAGTAATTGTATCTCTTCTTCATCAATAAATTATTAATGTTCCAATTTTCTAACGGACATTTAATGGCAAAAGGATGTGTTTGTAAAAGAATGTGGTGTTCTTCCTCAATGTCTTTCATGAAACTTTCTAGGGAAGAAACTGCAGTAGGACCTAAAAATAGTAACAAAAAATATTATATCTCACAAAATTTTCAATTACAAAGCTTTTTCCATTCTAATAATAGATATTATTCTTAGGAAAAAAGGTTAGGTAGCTCTACATACTTTTAGCTCGTGTACTAGTAGTCTTTTGTAAAGAATTTTGGGTTGCTCATTTAAATTATCAAAATTATCATATAAGAACCTGTAGCTTTACCTTTTCATTGAAATTCTTTATGGATCCTATAGGCACCTACTAATCTATGGAGTTATGCAATGCAAAAACCTTAATTTTCAAGCATAGAATTTTTCCTTGCATTTCTGATTAATAAATTATATTTTCTGTTGAAATTGGCAATAGCCTTAGTCCACTTGCCTTACGAACATTGAATCTTCTTAAAAACTTTGTTGCATATATTAAAATTTAATAACAGGTTAATTTTTTTTCTTTAGCGACCCTCTTTATAGTATTTTAATAAAATTAAGGTCATAATTTTCAAACTTCATCCTATATTACTAGGTTCCTGAGATCCTTTTGTGGGCCCCTTTATAACTCCCACCAATATATGGAGCCATATAATATTAGAGCCTTTACAACTTTCAAGCGCAATCGTTTGCCTATCAATTCTCATCAATAATCATGGGCACATTAAGCACCATCTTTTATCTATCAATTCTCATTAATAATCATAGGCACTTCTAAGATATAAAATTACAATAAGTTTGCTTCCCTTGGGAAAATTAAACTCATAGTATTAATTTTACTCCTTTCCTTAAATTCATTATGTGGGTCTTTTAATACCAACCAATTCTAAAGATGAAATGAAGCCGCCACAACTCTGTCACAGACTTTTTTGCCCTCGTTTCTCATTGACGATTATCTTTATAATTGAAAAAAGACAAATGTTGTTGCTTTATTTCTTTTGGAAACATGGAATACTCTTTAAAAATTGCCGTGCATTATTATTTCAATAATTATCTCTTCAAAACTTTCTTCCTTAAGGGAATACTATAGTTTCAACAATAAATAAATAGTTTCTTAAACTTTATAAATCAAAGAGAAGACCTGAATTGGAGAAGATGAGAAGCTATGGATCTCCAACAGCTTAAGCAGCAATACAGAGAACTTCGTAGGACAATGTTTCATGAGGTGAGTCTCAAAAGATATAAGCTAAATATTTTGAATCTTATGATCATGATGTTTTTCGATTCATTTTTATCTAATATGATTCTTCTTTATTTGATATTTGATCTTTTGTATTTGAAAGGAGTTGTTAGATGATTATTTTAGCCATATACAAGAAGCTGATGGGGACAGTCAAGGTTTTGCATATAGCTTAATATCACAGTACTATGAGGAAACTAATAAAAAAATTGAAAATCTGAGTAAGCTTTTGTGAGTTTTTCATTCGATCTCCTCTTTATTTATCTTTTCCATGAGATGATAAGTATCTAATTTATGTATTTTTTATCTTAATAAAGGGAAGAGGAGACTGTGGATTTTAGACAAATTGACAATATTCTCATCCGGTTGAAGGGAGGCACAGGATTGTATGCATATCACCCCATACTAAAACTTCTTATTTACCAATTTTCTTTTTAGTATTATAAGGAGCATAATTTGCAAATTTATTAAGGTGTTATGAAAAATGATTATTTTTTATATCTGTACATGTATTTCATTTTCTTTGTAGATCAAGATGTTTCCATTAGTATAATTTGATTCTACGTTTTAATATATATAACTAAAATCTATCATTGTTTTGTAAAAGGATATAATAGATACTTTATAATTTTATTGATCCAAGGATTATTTCTTCTTAATTAGTCAATTCATTTCCATCTCTCATCAATTGTTTTGGTTCATATTCCCGTCATAAGGAAAAAGAAGATTGGGGGGAGAAAGACAATAAGAATGGAGAAAAGATGAGGGTTTTTTGAGTTAAATCAGTGGAACATTTATAGTTCTTTCTTTCGTTATGTTCATCATGTAAGGAGCCCTTGAAGCAATTTTGAGACGTTTAACTTAAGATTGATCCCTTTCTTTTGAGGTTTGATTTGATGCTTTTGGAGGATTTTTTCAGGCAACTTAAGACTGATTCCTTCTTTTGAGGTTTGAAACCTCTTGGAGAACTAGCAAAGGCTCTATAAAAAGATGGGAATAGTCTTTTTTATGGTAATTATTCATCATGTAAGGAGCCCTTGAAGCATTTTTGAGACCTTTAACTTCAGATTGATCCCTTCTTTTGAGGTTTGATTAGGTACTTTTGGAGGATTTCTTTAGGCAACTTAAGACCGATTCCTTCTTTTGAGGTTTGAAACCTCTTGGAGAACTAGAAGAGGCTCTATAAAAAGATGGGAATAGTCTTTTTTTATGGTAATTATAGTCCCTTCTGGAAGATGGAAAAACTAATATTATATCTTTTATCAAAACATTGAATATTGAAAGGACGTATCTAGGAAAATATGTGGGGTTTGTCCTTAATTTAAGGTTTGGAGTTTCTACTATTGTTTATTCATAAAAAAAGTATAAAGTTTCAATTAGCTTTACACTCTTTTAACTTATAGCAAAAGTCCTCTGCAAGACAGTTTAATCCTTAATTTGAACTGGTGTATGATACTTCTTGTTGAAAACTCTTCTATAGGCCACTTAACTCACTGTATTCATGGAATGTATTGGGTGCAGAAATAATACGAGGAATGAAAAAGTCTTTCTGCACCACATGCGATGCAGGAGGAACTGCAACGTACACGATGATTGGAGTACAGTGCGTATGCGCATATGTTAAAGATTAAAAAAATATTTTTGCTCTTGGTACGCGCGTGCACACCTCGTGCGCCAACCACCGCACGTGATGCACGCGTTCTACACCGGATACGATGCACAAAGTCATTTCCTATGAGAAATATTTAATCATATTGTCCCCTAAGGCACCGGTAATGATACCTACACAAATACACTATGACAGCTCAAGTAGTCCCCATCAAAGAATTGTTTTAGGTGCTAGAAAATTGCTGGAATGTAAATGTCAAAAGCCGGATCTCTTCTTCAAAAGAATACATACAATATTAGAGCCATTAAAAATTTCAAATGTATAAGTTTCAATGTTATGGCTCATTAATAATTATAGTAACTTTTGAAATTGGTTATATCCTAAGTTTGTTTCCCTTACGGAGCATTGAATCTTCTAATAAACAATTTCATATTCATTGAATCTCATTAAATCTTTATTAAAAACTCCTTTCTTATTTTGTTTCCTTCCGAATATTCTCCCTTAATATTCCTTTTTCTGTAAAGAAACATCCTAATCCACAAACTTTCATCCTGTCATTGCTCATTAACAATTATGGTCTCTTCTTGAGCTGTAACTGATTGTATAAATTTCCTTTTAGAAGAGCATATAATGTCAAAAGGATATATCTAAACATATGCCGAGTTTGCCCATAATGCATTTCCATGCGACTCTTTATAGAAGGCACCTAAATATTAAAAGGTTATAATTTTGAAGAAAAGGTCATATCCAACAACCCTTTTAGGTAAGAAACTTTTTGCCTTTTAGCATAACAGATTGTTCTAGAAAATTAAAAGGTTATAATTACCGGTACATGTTTCAACTCATGTAGTTAGATATTCATCGAGAAATACTTTAAATTTCTTGATAATAGCAACTTTTGTCATGCCCTATATCCACTAAAAGAATGAGTCATATGGCATGGCTACACATTTCATAGGTATAGCCCTAGGAAATATGCAAGGCCTTGAGGACTGTACAAATTCTCAAAAATACTAGAGAAAATATAAAGTATAAATTTCATTCCATAAATAAGATAACTAAACTTTACAACTAATAGATAAGCATGAGCTAACCAAGTGCATGATTTTGAAATTCAAATTACAATTAGATAAATTTTAAGGATTCCACCTCTCACCAATAACCATAACTATTGCTGTACAATACTAAGTATCACATAAGTTTAAAAAGAAAGGCAAAGAAAGGATTTTTAAATTATTTTTAAAAATAATTTTCATAAATAGTATTTTTTTTCAAACTATTTTTTGAAAAAATATGGTTTTTGCAATGTGGGATGCCACGTTAGCAAAAACCTTTTTTTTAACTAATATCAGTATAAACCGTTAGTTGGACTAATGATTTTTGCTAAGCAATATCATCAATTCAATCGATGATTTTAAACTAAAACCATCAATTGCACTAATGATTTCAAGTTAATGAAATCATCAATCCAACTAATAATTATCTAAAAATCATCAACTAAATTGACAATTCATATAATGGCTTGAGTTGAAAATGAAGTTAGCAAATTAGATACGAACTTTAATTAAACTTAAATCAATAACTAGTTTATCAACTGAAGTTGATAAATGGTTTGCCAACTTCAATTGGAACTCAGGCTACTAGAATATATCACTTAGGATGATGATTTTAGAAATGTTACTCCTAAGGTCAATTTATTATTTGCCAACTCCAGTTCAACTAAGGCTATATTTTTGCAAATTTAGTTCAACTAAGAAAGGCTATATCAATCTAAGAAAGGCCATAATGAGGTATGCAAGAGATAGCCAAATTATACTCTTAAGAAGTCTCCTTATCTTGACCTTTATAAACTTCTCCAAGAACTACTATGTTCAATGCAATGAGGTTTAGGACTATTAATAACTAGATTATAATTTGGATTCAAGTTTTTTCAAGATGAACTGAGCATGTGATTTTAGTGGATCAATTAGCCAAAAATAATTTCCTATTTATGTTAGCATTCTTGAAACATAATCAAAATATCAATAGTGATTTTAGAACTAAAATAGAAGCTAATGAGAGTTAAGAAGAGTATGCATGAGAAAAAATGTAAATCCTATATGGTGAAAAGTGATTCACAAATAAAATCATGCAACCAATTTTGTTTATGTTCCTCTATTTATACTAATATGTATATAGTTTATTTTTCAATATTTGTGTTATGTAGAGTTTTTAGTGTTTTGGATACAAACATAGCTAAATTTGAGTTTGATACAATAAAGACTTGAATCATATATGTAGCATCTGAAGTTGTCCAATAGGGTTATCAAAAAGTAAGATCAATACTCAGTTGTTATAAATAATTGGATTAAGTTTTTGAGTATCATTTACAATTTAGTATAGTTAGCATTTTCCCACACCTTGAAAAGGTGAGTTGTTCAATGTTTTTATTAATCATGACCCTTGAAGAGTTCTTCTTCATTCATTTCAAATAAGTTAGTAAGGTCTCCAAATAATTATGTTGCCTTAACACTAACTAAAATGGTCTTGGTCCAAAATTCATTTATAATTAACGAGTTGTCTTATTGGTAGGTGAGAAAATACAACCACAGATGCCATTTAACTTAGAGAAATTTAAGCAATTTAATTAGTATTCTTGGACTAGGAAAACAAATGATAGAAAGCAAATCTCTTAAAATAAATATATCTGGGAGATTATAGTGATATTGATATGTAGCATAAAAATCCCTAATATTATGATGTCATAATTCATTGACAATGATCATACTATCATAGCATGAATAGTAAAAAATCATTAATTACAATTTAGCTACACTCAAGCTATGCTAGTCCTAGGTTGATAAGAATTACTTTTGCCTAAGTAAGCATGTCTTAAGATTAATAAAAACATGAATCGTTAATCACTAGTCTAATCACTTCATATACATACTCAATAGACTTTAGAGATTATAGTCTACTAAATCTACTAAAAATATTAGGTTGCCACATTAGCCATCTCTTAATAACAAGGAGTCTAGAGTAGAGATGGAAATATTTATTCATTATCTTGAGAAGTAAATAAAGATTCTGTCACATTAGGATTTGCAATACTCCTCTTTATGTCTTTTACCTAGTTCTTATAGCAACCCAAATCAGTACAACATCCTCTATAACCTATTTGCCATCATCCTCATATGTTGTGAGTCAAGGAAAGGAAGATTATCATGGAAGATGAAGGGGCAGACACAGAGCAAGGAATGGTGGGCTTTGGCCATAGTTGATTGTGAATCAATTATTGGATATTCTTTACTAATGGCCATGAACCACCAAACCATCTCTTATAGGTTAGCTCAGGGCGAACCAAACCACATTAGCTGGGGTTAGGTTAGTTTGCCTTGGTTTGACTTATTGTATTTGTTTTATTAGGTTGGCATTATCAAGTTTAGATTAAACCCATTTAATATAGATTAAAAAAAAGCATATCCCTCATGATCCATTGCCACTATTCATTGCACATCGTCAATTATCCATCCCTTATTATTGATCATCCATCCTCGTCATCCCTTGCCTAGGTAGTTGCCAAATCAACAACATCAATGGGTAATCATCCCTTCCTCGAGTAGTCACGGAAATTTTTTCTTTTTTCATATGACCCTCCCTCTCATCTCTCTCTCCTTCCTTTCTCTCCTCTCTCTATTCTATTGTAATAATACCCAAAAATAGTCCCATATCGGATGGAAAAGAAATGTGTTATATGCTTATAACTCAAGTTCATCCACTATCAATTAATTTTACTCAAACTTTTAGGTCACGTGGTTTTGGCCCCTAATGGAGTTAATTGGGCCAGTAGGTGGACTTCGGACATTACAAATGGTATCAAAACCGATCCGAGTGTGTGAAAGTTGATAGGCATGAGAAAAAAACTACCAATAAGTTTTATCATGTTATAAAGCCACCCTTATAGTACCAACAATTTAGCTCAGGATAGATTCTGGCTAGCTTATGGCATGCGATGAGGATATCGCATTATAAGAGGAAGATTATAATACCCCAAAAATAGTCCTATATCGGATGAAAAAGAAATGTATTATGTGCTTATAACTTAAGTTTACCTACTACTAATTAACTTTCACTCAAATTTTTAGGCCACATGATTTTGGCTTACTAACAGAGTTAATTAGACCAGCAAATGGCTTAGGGTGTTACAGTTATTATGTGGCATCGATTCATTGTGGTTTGATATGGTACATACAAATACTATACCGAATCGATTATCGATCAGCATGAGCTGCTAGTACAGTTTCACAGACCTTTCTTACTGCATAGTTGTATAGTTTTATTATAGAATAGCAATGCTTGAAAACTATATTATATGTCTTCATAGCCAATAATCAAAGAGCTTAGACTATTGAGACTTCATATTTCATCATATTTCTTCTTTTCATTATTTCCAATATTCTAGACCAATTTTGCTTGATCAAATTCCTAATCAGTGGAAAAGAGGATGGTAACCAAGGAGGTAGAGAGAAAAGTGGTCAAATATTTGAATAGTAACTAATAGATGATTGACTAATAATAAAAAATAAGAAAAAAAATACATATTTTGAGGTAACTGATGAGGCCTTAACCTTTCCATTTTCTTTTTTGTTCTTTCAAAATTGAAACATTGCTATATTTACACATGGTGTGCCAATATGCAAAGCTAATTGACATGCAAATCTAGCTTCATTAGTTCAATAAACTCTATTGCAAGAATCACTAAATCTATATCTATCATACTATGCCAACTTTATTACTTTATGATCACTCTCATCTCTTGCTCTATATAAAGAGAACTTTAGATAAGCATCTGTTGGTTGTTTAATTGAGCCCATGTGAGAAGTGAAACCACATGATGCCTCATATGACTGAAATAAGGTGGAGTCATACTCCATTCAAGTATGAAGGCATAATACAATACTTCCAAAGAACAAAGAGATGCAATATCCACTTCCCCAAATAAACAAAGGAAAGCATCTCACTGCCCCATTCCCAACACACTACCATGGAAGGATCATAGTTTTCTATGTATTATCATATGTATCATAGTTTTCCATGTATTATCATATGTTTCAACAAATTTTCGCTAGACTCTTACTAAAATTTAGATATCCAACATCAATGTATATGAAATCATAATCATCATCACTGTTATCAATAACTCACATCACACTTGTTCAAAGCTTGTTCCCAAGGAAGCAAACTTTGTGACTATTAAAGTTTTTTTTTCCAATTTCATCATTAATGGGGTTTTGAGTATTGTAACTAAAGTTCTTGCTTGGTAAGTATAACTATTGATGGATGGATTGGTGGAGAGCATAAATCTATCTTCATCAAAGCTTATATGATTTTTAATAGCTTTGATATCATCTTTAAAACATTTTTAATAAGGAATAAACTTTATTGGAGTTTTAAAAGGTTTACCTTAAAGTAGTTTAGGAATTTTTGTTGGAGTTATTTGAAGCTAGGAGCTTTGGTGCTAGAAGACAGCATGGATGGATTCAAAAGTGCCTCTTTTATTTTAAAGTAGTAGCGATGACAAATAATAACTATGGTAAGTAGCTTTCCTATTAAAGTGTCTCAAGCAAGGAGATCTCTTTACCCTTACCTTTGGATTCTAGTTACTAATGTCCTTGCCGAGCTACTTAACAAATAATCCTACTGATGGATTAGGCCCTAGGAATCAATGTGTGAAATTAAAGGCTTACATTATGGTGATGATGCACTAATTTCTTCTAAGGATGGAAAACAACAAATGATTTTCCTAAAACTAAACTTGTGCTACTTTGAATCAATGTCCAAATAACTGACTGATTTTGATTTTTTTAAAAACGAAAACTCTTTATCTTGGAAGAGAGGTGGGTCCAATACACTTTATGGCTTCCTTAAGTTGTTTTTTAACTTAGCTTTTAATTTCCTATCTTAGGGCTTCCTTATGCATTTGTCTTCTCAAGAAACCTGTTTGGATGCCTCTCATCCATAAATTTGCGAAAAGATTAGTTGGATGAAGAACCTCCCACTTTCATTTAGAGATGAATCAAATCATCTAGATATTATGCTCTCAGCCATTCCAAATTTTTATGTCTTTATTCTTTCTCTATGAGTGGGCTAGGAACAAAAATGTTCCATTCAATTTGATTTCTTTTGAAGAGAATGTGAAAATATTTGCGGTCATTTTTGCCTAATTAGATAGGGCATTAATTTTAAGGAAAATAATTTAGTGGATTGGAGCTAAAGACCTAAATGATTGTAATATAACTTTTCTTGCAAAATGATAGTATAGATTGTTTATTTCCATTGGTTAGAGATTTGTTGCCTTCATAAAGTACAATTATTATTAGAGAAGAAAAATTGGACTCCAAAATGGTTACTACATGGTAGGGCCTCTCCATTTTAGAGAGGAGCGCTCAAATCAAACACATTTTTATGGCTAGTGTTAGTTTATAAACATGACAATGATTAATTGATCAACAACAACCTAAGATCTCTCACAAAAAGGCTCACTTGAAAGATATTATCCGAACTCCTTGATCACATATAAGTGCCTAGAATATCTTTAGAGCATAAACAATATGGGACTAAACATACGTCAATATCAACTTTCACATACTCATTCCATTTAAGCCACGACATCTTTGCTAGATAAAGGACCGTATCCAAATTTACATTCCAATCTAATCAAAATTAATCACAAACCTATAGAGCCAATTTATAGTATCCCTAGACCACATGATCTATGGACTAGATCCTTTTGATATCATATATAACAATTCAGGATCTTACCTACAAAGCTAGTCGAAAAAGTATTATTTAGACTCTTGGATCTTGTATAAGCATTCAAAATTTCTTTAATATATAGTCGATGTAGGATTAAACATACAACAATATAGGCTCTCACATGATCTCTTTTTAGCATGATCCACAATTGTTTGTCTAGCTTTGGCCTCTACTTAGCTTTATGCTTGATGGTGTTTAATTTTCTTCCATGACTTTTGATGTTAACATAAGAGCATCTAATATCTCGTATTTTATAAAAGACTCTTGGAGTTAGCATATCAATATCACTTATTCTATTTCTCACTCTTTCGCAACTGATGTTACTCTATAGATTCTCTCAACTTTTGCAAGGCATATTTTAAAGTCCCTTCAATCAAAATACTAATCTTCTTTTGGTTGGTAATGATTAACAAAATCTTGAATACTAAGGATACGAAAAAGAGATGTTTGGTTGGTCCTTCAGTTTTGTTTAATATAATATCCAAAAATAGTCCCACATCGGGTGAAAAAGAAAAGGTTTAAGTGCTTATAACTCAAGTCCATCTGCTATCAATTATATTCCAATCAAGTTTTTAGAGCCATATGGTTTTGGCCCAATATTCGGGCTTAGGTAGAAGATTCTAACTAGCTTGTGGTGTATGATAAAGATGTCACGTTATAAGAGGGAAAGATTGTAATACCCTAAAAATAGTCCCACATCGGATAAAAAAAAAGAATTAAGTACTTATAACTCAAGTGAATCTACTACCAATTAACTTCCACTCGTGTTTTTAGGACCACGTGGTTTTGGCCCGCTATTAGGTTAATTAATCCAGTAGGTGGCTTAGAGTGTTACTCTTTATTTATTACTTATTTGAGGAAGCTAAAGATTAGTTTTTGATTTATTTTTTCTATTGTTAAAAGTTTCAAAAATATTTTTGACTCTTTTAAAGATTATAAACTTGTCACCATCAATCAATAGGCAATAGATGAAATTAAAGCTAAAGTGGAACTGTATAAGATTTTTTAGCTATTGTCATTCATTAGTGTTGGGCTTGAGTGGAAAATGACCTTCCTACTCGAGGATTTGACCAGACCACTGTTTGAAAAATATTAGTAGAAAGTTCTAATTAATTTGATTTGATTTCATATCTTCTTGCAACATTTGTTATGTTTAGGCCTCGTATAGCTTTCTTTTCCTTTCTTTTCTCTCTTTTCTTTTCTATACTCTATCATCCTAATGAATAGTTCTGATTGGGCTCTACCCAATTCTTATACTAGTGTAACAATTAAATAAGTTGCGAATATTCTAGATTTCAATAGCCTAGAATCCTTATATTTGTTAATGTGGCACTGGGAGATCCATTGCTTCTTATATGAATTATAAATGAAAGTATTATGTGTGTGTGAGGGAGCGAGAAAGAGTGAATTAGGGCTATTTCTTTGATAGAGCTTTAATGTTTATTATGTAATTCTAAATAAAGAGAATGCTGTAATTTTTATATTTTTCATATAGACAAATTATAACTTTAAAAAGAGGAGTCAAAGCATTTTTTAATATAATTTTGAAAGAAAAAAAAAAGAAAAAGAGTAGGAGTGGGGTAATAAGTGGAATTAGGGATCTCCGTTCTTCATGAAGTCGAGGATGAAGACTAATTGCTTCAATAGGGCATAGACAGGGACAACGTAGGATATGGAAAATCGAGGATGGAGACAGAATGAGCAAAAACCCACTTCGACTCATCATGTTGCCATTTTTATCCAAGCACTAGTTGGGTGGGCCATACTATAGCCTTAATGCTCACCTAGCTCAATCAAGGTCAATCTAAGCATCAATAACATTCCGCATGATCATGATGAATCATAGTTAAGAATATATTTGCTATAAACTATAAAAGTTAATCAATGTCATAGTGATCACCTATCTCGATTAGGGCCAATCTGAGGGTCAGCAACATTTCTCATAGTCATGATAATTCATATTGAACACATGCTAATCGATGTCTTCTAAACAATCACTAATATGTTAGATTTTTGTGTGAGCTTAAGTAACCTACATAAAATATAACTAATTGGTTCTTTGTGACTAAATGAAATAAGGGATCTCCTTTTACAATTGGTACTTGAGTTGCTTCAATATGTATAAATCACAATTCTTATGTGGTCATAGATGTTCCATTCCTTCTTGGGAGGACCAAGAATATGACAAAATCCTCTTAGATTCCTACTCTTAAAGGTGAGTCAAACTTGTTGACATTAAGGTATTTGTCATATTGCCACAAAAAAGTTTTCTAAATGGAAAAATGGAATGGACCACCTACGTAGCGATTCAAGTCTCAGTCGGATAGAGGGCATCCTGACTATCTTATCCTATCTTAACAAAATTCTGGAACTGATTTTGGTCATTCTATCATATCTTATCTCAATCATAATACATTGACACTTTAATTTTAAATATAAATAATATATATATCCTAAAAATATAAATTTTGAAGTTCAAGCATATTTAAAAATAAAATAAAATACTGAAACTTCACAAATAATTTATTTTTAAGAAAAAAATATTTCAAGCAAGTATCAAGATATTAGTTTGAATCAAAGATCAAGATAGGATCGATTTGGGATATCTCGTTCCGTAGAAAAAACATGATGCCTCTATTGTATAAATTTAAAATGTTGCACCTATGTTATTGGTATTCTTAAATGCTATGGAGATGGATGAACCCTAGAGGACACAATATTTCTCTTTAAGGATATTTTTACACTTATTACGTAGGATTCCAAAAGGAAGAAATTTGGTTTTCGCCTTAAAAGAGTTTACAAAATTGAGTTGTTTGCAAAATTGAACAACAGTCTTCAAAAGCATAAACGGCCCTATTAGTTGTGACTCCAACCTCTAGACATTATAAAGGTGGAAGGGGCCTAATGATGTTTTCTAGAAATCAAGAGAGGGAAGCATTCCACTTAAGAAAGCATCGTTGAGACTTTTTCTATTATTTAGTATTCAATTTATTTGGTTTTCTAGATGGATTGTTCATAAGAAATTTGCCAAGGACTGTCTATTCTAAAATCCACTCTCAAGTCCATAAATTTCATCTACTTATTGATATGTTTTTGATGGGCTTAATTTTCGCTCTCAATAAGTACGATGAAATGTGCACTGCAGTCATAGCCACGAAGTGCACTGAAACTTTGTGGTTTTTAATTTTCTTCCTTAAAAGGCAACAAATGTTTTATATTGCTATAGCATCTGTATTAGTTGCTTAAAGTAATGATCCATTGTGAATGAGTACATTTGTGAGCTTTCATTTAGAAAGTTTTTCTGGTGACAATTATGTCAATGTGATAATTTTTATTGCACTAAATTGCGTGCTTTGCCTATAAAGTTATGATTTGTGAATAATGATTAGTCCTGACTCCTGTTTAACTCAAACATGACTTCTTGACTCTCCAACCATGAGGAAGTTATACTCTGTATTGTTCAATTTGTCCTGAGCTTCATGAGGCACTTGCTTGCTCTCCATCTTCATGTTGTCTGGAGGTGATTGATCCCATGGATTTTATGCGTAAGGTCACATATTAACATCAAGACATTTTATGTAATCAGAGGTACCTTTCCCCATGAAAGTTTTATTTTGACAATCAAATGAAATCACCAATTATTAGTTTCACAAGAAGATTATCTTGCACTACAGTTAGAGTAACACTGAAAGTTTTCTTAGTCATATTTTTGATCTATAGATGGTCAGGGAACATCATTCATGTCATTAAAGCTCACATCCTAATTGTCCTTCTGCTACAAGGATAACTGATGGAGAGAGAGACCAAGAGTTTTTATAAGCAGTTTTGGTGGTTACACTGTGCATTAGAAATCTTTTTTAAAGTAGAAGATTTCTCCATTCTTGGTAACAATAAACAAGCTAATTGATTGAAGCAGTTACTCTGGGAAGAACCAAGCTGTAGAAATGGAACCTTTTTCTAGTATCCATATCAAATGTACCATACCGTATTGGTAAGGCATTGGTATGGTATTGAATTTCAATTTGGTTTGATTGAACCAGTCCGAACATTCGGGTACCATCTAGTACCAAGCCAAATGACTATTATTGAATCGTACTACATGGTACTAAGTTGTTAACAATGAAAAAAGGAATTGTATCCTATCTCGATACTGAGTGCATGTTATACCATACTGACTTATACTGTATCAAATCAGTAATATACCTATATGGGTTTCAGTACTAGAGTTTGAAACCTTAATAGTACCACTTGAAACCAGCTGATATAGGTTAGAATGGAGATGGTAGCAATTGACACCAAGCGAAATCAGGCAATTCTACTTGACTTGGACTGTCTTAGGGTTGTGTGGAGTAGTTCTCATACTGAATCAACAAACAAATCCAGTTTTGCACTGGTTTAGTCTAATATGCCCCGAACTAGACGGTTCGGGTTGGTTTTGTAGTCCCTAAGATATAGAAAGATCGATAAAGGAAGATTTATATGATAGAACTTGCTTTCAAGATTTGAATTGTTGCAATATTGTATTGAAATTTAAAATTTAAAGTCCAACTTCTAAAACTACTACAAGGAGAGAAATCTAGTAGAATAAATCAGAAACAGAGCTATGATGCATCCTCTACTCTTGCTAGAATTTCTTTTTGAAGCATTTTGAGTCTCGAAAGAATTTGCAACTAACAAGAGCATTTTCATCTAAAAAGTAGATTTAGTCACAGTTTGGAGATAATTTGGTTAAGAACTATGTAATACAAGCTCATCATAGAAAACATATAAGCAGCTAAAATAACCTAATAACACATAATCTTGTACTTTTTTAACAATAAAAATATATGCTAGTGCATTAACTTTATTGGTTATTATTATGTTAAAGTTCAAGCATAATTTTGATCTTAGGATAGCTAATGTTCATTGAGTATCAGGCCTGATAAAACCTAATCCTTGCTGTCACCTTCTTTCAGACCATATTTGCGATCACTTTAAATCTTATATTTCCTACTTGCTGCTAGGTTTTTCCATCAGTGCTGGTACATTGGTGCAGATTTGATAAACTATGAGACTTATTGCTTGTTACAACTTATAACAGTTCACTAAGATTATGTTTTGACTTTTGATTTTTTTTCAAAATAGAATTTTATATTTTTTGTTATATTTCCTTCTTTTACTTTTGGAGCTTGAGTGCAGTTGCATGGCATATGGAAGATAGAAAAAAAGAGATATGGACTTAAATAAATCATCTTTTATAGTTAAAAACATACATGGAGGGCACAATTTTGTTATAAGAAATTAAGAATTGTGTAATTGGCCATGGTAATTGTTGGGGGGTAAAATCGACATTGCATTAATATCCGTGCGAGGCGGCTAAGGTCGACCTCCTCCCTCCGCCCTTCCGGGCTTCCGTAGCTCGGCTCCTTCCGGGCTTCCGTAGCTCGGCCCCTTCCGGGCTTCCGTAGCTCGGCCCTTTCCGGGCTTTCGTAGCTCGGCCCCTTTCGGGCTTTCGTAGCTCGGCCCCTTCCGGGCTTCCATAGCTCGGCTCCTTCCAGGCTTTCGTAGCTCGGCCCCTTCCGGGCTTCCATAGCTCGGCTCCCTCCGGGCTTCCATAGCTCGGCCCCTTCCGGGCTTCCGTAGCTCGGCTCCTTTCGGGCTTTCGTAGCTCGGCCCCTTTCGGGCTTTCATAGCTCGGCCACTTCCGGGCTTCCGTAGCTCGGCTCCTTCCGGGCTTCCGTAGCTCGGCTCCTTCCGGGCTTCCGTAGCTCGGCCCCTTCCGGGCTTTCATGGCTCGGCTCCTCCTAAGTCACCATGACTCGCCTACGTCAAATAATTCACAATCCAATACCCACCTCCGCGGAACCTGATGCAGGAGAGCCTAGGTTCACCATAACAACATCCTAGACAAGGAATCATGTCAAAACATGGCCTAGAACCTATCGTAACTACCCTAGGTCTACTCGACCAGATCTCGAGACATCAAGGTGCTCTCCCAGCTGTCAATCCCCTAACAGACAGGATACGGGCTCCGCGGCCCCACAGCGGCCTGATTCTATCCACCTCCGTATCCTAACAACCTCTGAACCTTCCAGAAGACGCTCAAGGTCCAGATGACAGTCTATAAATGGGACACTCCCAGATTCCCTCAGGTATGCACATCTCCTTGCGCACACACACGCATCTGTTTTCGGGCACTCTCACTGCCCTCTCCGGTGGCTCGCTGGTGCTCTGGCCCTCTAAGAGCTCTCGATTGGCCATCCCCGGAGGGGTATCCCGGAGAGATCCACCTCCTCATTATCTGGTTATCGCCGATTTCTTCTCCACTGACTTGAGCATCGGAGGGTCTTCCGCGGAGGGCCACCCCCAATGCCTCTTGCGTGAGGACTGTCTTGCAGGTCCGCCTAGGAGGGAGCCCACGCTGCAGCCCGATCGCCTGAGTCGGAGGACAGATTTCAGCGGCAACAGATTGGCGCTAGAGGAGGGGCCTCAAGTCCCATTAAAACTTGAAGAAAGGAGACAAGGATCTAAATCCGAAGAAGAACCTCTTCAATGGCTAACCGGAGAAGAGCAACCTCTGAAGCTCAAGATCAGGCCGCTTCCTAGAGGCCAGATCCGACGAGCGGTGCAGCGCCGCAACCGCCACCAGTCGAAACCCCGTCACCGCCTGCCATCCCGGTGACCCAGGACCAGTTTGCTACGCTGGTCCAATAGGTCCAGGTCCTTACCCACCTGGTTCAAGAGCGCCTTGCGCCCCTCCTGCTTCACACCTTCAGAAGGAGGCGGCGGTTCCTTCTTCACCGGCAACCTCCTCCTCTGATCCGCACGAATCAGCGGATCCCCCACACCGACCCAGAAGGGACAAACCAGTCCCACGAGGCGGTCATGATAGAGATCCTCCCAGATCTCGGCGAGCCCGATCCCTCTCCCTGGCGATATCTCACCATGATTCAACACCATCCTTGCGATTCTCTCGCCCAGCTCCTCCTCTGACCAGTGAAGAGGAGATCCGCCGTCAGATCAGGAGATGCGTCAGGAGCTGGACGCCGCCAAGCAGGCCCATCCGCCCCAGCCCAAGGCGGAGCAGGGCATCCCTTTCTCTAAGGGATCATGGAGGAAGTGATTCCCTCCCATGTCAAGCTACCGGCCGTCGAACCCTACCACGGCTCTTCTGACCCGGATGACCATCTCAGCAGCTTCCGGTCAATAATGATGTTCCACGGAGCATCGATGCGGTCCTCTGCCGCGCCTTCCCCTCCACCCTCAGAGGATCTGCCCGAACCTGGTTCAATGCTTGAAGCCAGGTTCCATTGATTCATTCGACGAGCTGAGCCACCTTTTTATTGGCCAGTTCGTCAGCAGCCGCCACCACCGATGAAGATCTGACTCCCTCTCCGAAGTCAAGCAGAGAGAGGGGGAGTCCTTGAGAAATTACCTTGGCCGTTTCAATAAGGCCATGTTGGAGGTGGACCACCTTAATCATGAGGTGGCTATGTCCGCCTTGGCGGGGGAGTTTCGAAGGAGAGCGACTTCTACCTGGCAATGGAAGGTCAGCTACCCCCCAACCTCTCTGATATGATGGCCCTTGCGGACAAATATAGGAGTCGTGGAGAGTTGCCCGCGCTGAGCAGGCAAAGAAGAAGGAGCCCAAAGGCCCCGATAGGCACCGTCCCGCCCGTCGGCCAAGTCCGCCTCGCCGCCAAAGAGTCCCCCGCTGCCACCAAGGAATCGCTCCGGAGCCCTCCAGGCGATTCGATCGCTACACTCCTGACTGTGCCCCGGCGCAAATCCTCATGGAGATAGAGCGCCAGCTTCCCCGGCCAGTGCCTCTCCGAGGGAACCCAACCCGAAGAGATCCCACCAAGTACTGCCGCTACCACGGGAGCACGGCCATGACACTGAAGAATGCTGGCAGCTGAAGAATGAATTGAGAGGCTGATTCGGCGGGGACGACTAATCAGTTCAGGAGGGCGCCCGAGCCCAACAACAAGGAGGTGACCGCCAGCCCGAGCTTCAACAACCTCCTCCTCCACCAAATCCGCCCGTGATCGGCCGCATTAACATGATTGAAGAGGCCGGCGGATCGAGCCCCGGAGGCGATGAGAGGATCAGCGCCAAAGAAGGCACGGAAGGGCGAGCTCTCCTTCTCCGATGATGATCTTCTTGGGATACAGTTCCCCCATGATGACGCACTAGTTGTATCCCTTAATTTGAATAACTATGATGTAAGCCGAATCCTCGTTGATAGTGGAAGTTCGGTGAATGTTTTGTACCTCGGTGTGTTTGCCAGGATGAAATTGCTCATGGAAAACCTTCGAGCCGTGGATTCCACCTAATGGGATTCACAGGCGACGTCATCATCCCGGAAGGGGTCGTCACCTTGACGGTCCGCGCAGGAACCTGGCCCCTTGTGGCCTGTTCAGACAGACTTCCTAGTGACCGACCTCAGATCCCCCTACAATGCAATATTCGGCAGGCCCGGCCTGATGTCCCTCAAGGCAGTTGTCTCCATCCCGCACCTATCCATGAAGTTTCCCACCGAATGAGGAGTTGGAGTTGTTCGAGGAAGTCAGGCCATGGCTCGGCAGTGCTTTGTTACAAGCCTTCAGTCTAGGGTGCCAGAGGTTGATGGGCTAGACGCTCGGAGGACTTCGCCGAACAAAGAGGAGAACCGGCGGAGGAATTGGAGGAGGTACCGCTGGACGAAGCTCGACCCGACCGAACCATCAAAATCGGGTCGCTGCTCAAAGGAGAGCCTCGGCATAGATTGATCAGTTTCCTCCAAGGTAACGCTGACTTCGCCTGGTCCGCCTCCGACATGCCAGGAATCAGCCCCGAGGTTCTCGTCCATCATCTCAATGTGGACGAGATGCACAGGCCTGTTAAGCAGAAGAAGAGAAGCTTCGCCCTAGAGCGGCAAAAAGCCATTGAAGAAGAGGTCGACAAACTCATCAAGGCCAATTTTGTCCGAGAGGTGAATTATCCAAGCTGGCTATCAAATGTCGTCATGGTGAAAAAGTCGAACGGCAAATGGAGGATCTGCATCGACTTCACCGACCTCAACAAAGCCTGCCCGAAGGACAGCTTCCCCCTCCCTCGGATCGATCAGCTCGTGGACGCCACCTTAGGCCACCAGATGCTGTCATTCATGGACGCCTATTCTGGCTACAATCAGATCCGAATGGCCCCAGAAGATGAAGAAAAGACCGCCTTCATAACCGACCGAGGTACTTACTGTTATCGTGTTATGCCTTTTGGTCTTAAAAATGCAGGTGCCACCTACCAGAGGCTGGTCAACAAAGTGTTCAAGGAGCAGATAGGCCGGAATATGGAGGTGTACGTGGACGACATGCTGGTTAAAAGCAAGGAGGTGTCACAGCATGTCGAGGACCTCACAGAGAGCTTCGCCACGCTGCGCAAGTACGGGATGAAACTCAACCCGACCAAATGCGCCTTCGGCGTCAACTCGGGGAAATTCCTCGGCTTCATGGTCTCCCAGCGAGGTATCGAAGCCAACCCCCAGAAGATCCAAGCTCTCCAGCAAATGGCGCCCCCGGCATCTGTCAAAGAGGTCCAGCGCCTAACCGGGAGAATAGCGGCCCTAAACCGCATCGTGGCGCGGTCGGCCGAGAGATGCCTCCCCTTCTTCAAAACTCTTCGATCAGCTAAAAACTTCCAGTGGACTCCCGAATGCCAAAGGTCATTTCAAGATCTCAAGAAGTACCTCGGCTCACCCCCACTCCCAGTAGTTCGGCTCCGGAAGAGACCCTATTCTTGTACCTAGTTGTTTCGGAAGGTGCAGTCTGCTCGGTGCTGATCAAGGAAGAAGGAAAAGTCCAAAAGCCGATCTATTACGTCAGCAAGCTGCTCCGCGATGCGGAGATGAGGTACAGCAAAATTAAAAAGATGGTGTTGGCCTTAATCACCTCAGTTCGAAAGCTGCGGCCATACTTTCAAGCACATTCCGTGACGGTCCTGACTGACCAACCCATCAAGGCGTAGTCCACCGTCCCGAGACATCGGGGAGAATGACCAAATAGGCCGTCGAGCTAAGCGAACATGACATACATTTTCAGCCTCGTCCGGCCATCAAAGCCCAAGTACTGGCCGACTTCCTCCTTGAGTGTACCATCCCAGAGGACGGTTCTACCCCAGACTCTCTTGAAGAGCCAAAGTCTGGAGCCCGGTGGCTCCTCCACGTCGACGGGTCATCCAATGCCCATCACTCCGGTGCGGGTCTAGTTCTTACCAGCCCTGAGGGGATGATCTTCGAATATGGCGTCCGATTCTCCTTCCCGGCTTCCAACAACGAAGCCGAGTACGAAGCTCTGTTAGTCGGTCTTCGGATCGCCCACAATCTGAAGGTGGAAAAGCTCAGCACCCTCACCGACTCTCAGCTGGTAGCCGGCCATGTTCGGGGAGAGTTTGAAGCTCAGGAACCAAATATGGTTCGATATCTCCAGGAGGTGCGCAACTTGCTTCCCCATTTTTCCAAATTTGAAATTATTCAGATTCCCAGATCTGAGAACGCCCGCGCCGACCTACTCTCCCGATTGGCGACCACGGAAACAATGGATGCCGAGCAAAAGTTCCACTTGGAGACCCTAGAAAAGTCGAGCATCACGGAAGCCGACCGAGTGATGCAAGTCGGGGCCGAACCATCTTGGCTCGACCCTATCCTCAAATATCTCAAAGAAGGGTCGCTCCCGTCCGACCGAAGAGAGGCCAGAAAGCTGAGGCTGCAGGCCACTCATTACGTATTGATCGACAACCAGCTTTACAAACGGTCTTTTTTCCATTCCACTGCTCAGATGCCTTCGCTCATTCGAAGTAGATTACGCCCTACGCAAGGTACATGAAGGGATTTACGGCAACCACTTGGGAAGCCGGTCCCTATGCCACAAAGTGTTACGACAAGGCTACTATTGGCCGACCATGCAAAAAGATGCAGACGACCTAGTTCGAGCCTGCGACCCCTGCCAGAGGCATTCAAGCATCCAAAGGCTCCCTTCCGCCGAGCTAGTTTCTATATCCTCTGCTTGGCCCTTTGCCAAATGGGGGATGGACATCCTCGGCCCGTTCCCGCTTGCCACAGGACAGCGGAAATTCTTATTTGTCGCCATCGACTACTTCACCAAATGGGTCGAAGCGGAAGCAGTTGCACAAATTACTGAAGCACGGGCCAGAGATTTTGTCTGGAGGTCCATCATCTGCCGATTTGGCCTCCCGCACACCATAATCACCGATAACGGCAAGCAGTTCGACAACTCCAAATTTTGCCAGTTCTGTGAGGAGCACGGAATCCGTCACCACCTTACTTCGGTCGGACACCCACAAGCCAACGGAGCGGCCGAAGTAACCAATAGAACCCTTCTCCAGGGAATTAAAGCTCGTCTCTCCAGAGCCCAAGGCAGGTGGGCGGATGAGCTACATCATGTCTTATGGGCCTACCGCACAACCCCAAGAATCCCGACGGGCGAAACCCCATTCCGAATGGCTTTTGGTACGGAGGCCGTTATCCCTGTGGAAGTCGGCCTCCCATCATTGCGGGTGGAGAGTTACTCAGAGGAAGCTAGCAACGAACAACGCCGCACCAACCTCGACCTGATAGAAAAAATCAGAGAGAAGGCCCGGATCAGAACGGCTGCCTATCAACAAAGGGTGGCCCATTACCACGCTTCCAGAGTCAAAGGGAAGACCTTCCTACCTGGCGACCTTGTCCTTCGAAAGGCCTCTATTTCCAAACCGCTGGAACAAGGAAAGATGGCGCCGAACTGGGAGGGCCCGTACCAAGTAGCAGAGATCATTGGACCAGGGACCTACAAGCTACAAGATCTGGATGGGAAATTCATTCCCCGGACGTGGAATTCGGACAATCTCCGAAAGTATTTTCAATAGGGAATTCTCCGAACCTCGGCTGGGCCGAGCAACAAAATCTCCGAACCTTGGCAGGGCCAAGTAAAATATTCTCCGAACCTCGGCTGGGCCGAGCAACAAAATCTCCGAACCTTGGCAGGGCCAAGTAAAATATTTCTCCGAACCTCGGCTGGACCGAGCAACAAATCCTCCGAACCTTGGCAGGGCCAAGTAAAATATTCTCCGAACCTCGGCTGGGCCGAGCAACAAATTCTCCAAACCTTGGCAGGGCCAAGTAAAATATTTCTCCGAACCTCGGCTGGGCCGAGCAATAAAATCTTCGAACCTTGGCAGGGCCAAGTAAAATATTTCTCCGAACCTCGGCTGGGCTGAGCAACAAAATCTCTGAACCTTGGCAGGGCCAAGTAAAATATTTCTCCGAACCTCGGCTGGGCCGAGCAACAAAATCTCCGAACCTTGGCAGGGCCAAGTAAAATATTCTCCGAACCTCGGCTGGGCCGAGCAACAAATTCTCCGAACCTTGGCAGGGCCAAGTAAAATATTTCTCCGAACCTCGACTGGGCCGAGCAACAAAATCTCTGAACCTTGGCAGGGCCAAGTAAAATATTTCTCCGAACCTTGGCTGGGCCGAGCAACAAATTCTTCGAACCTTGGCAGGGCCAAGTAAAATATTCTCCGAACCTCGGCTGGGCCGAGCAACAAATTCTCCGAACCTTGGCAGGGCCAAGTAAAATATTCTCCGAACCTCGGCTGGGCCGAGCAACAAATTCTTCGAACCTTAGCAGGGCCAAGTAAAATATTCTTCGAACCTCGGCTGGGCTGAGCAACAAAATCTTCAAACCTTGGCAGGGCCAAGTAAAATATTCTCCGAACCTCGGCTGCGCCGAGCAACAAATTCTCTGAACCTTGGCAGGGCCAAGTAAAATATTCTCCGAACCTCGGCCGGGCCGAGCAACAAAATCTCCGAACCTTGGCAGGGCCAAGTAAAATGTTCTTCGAACCTCGGCTGGGCCGAGCAACAAAATCTTCGAACCTTGGCAGGGCCAAGTAAAATGTTCTCTGAATCTCGGTCGGACCGAGCAATGAATCCTCCGAGCCGTGGCGGGGCCAGGTAAAAATCATTCGGGCTAAAATCCCAGATAAAAACCGAAGTATACAGGCCCCGACTAAAGCCGGGCAGCCTCCAAATAGTCCCCAAAGGACTTCGTCCAGTTTGAAAACAAGCGCGTTAAACAAAAACCGTTGATGCACAAAAAGAAGCCACCATTGGCAAACCCCTTTAAGAGGCCATTGAGCCCCGCATAATCGGCTAGAGGCCCCAAGCAGAGCTAGGAGATCCCCCTCTGCTACTGAAAACCTTTGGGTGATGCCCCTATAACCCGTCGTTCAAAGCGCCTATATCAACGCACAAAAACGATGGGGCCACGCCAACACCCTAATTCATCACACGGATCAAGGCCATAAATTATTGAAGAAGAGGACTTCCAAAGCAAGATCCATTTTTATTTAGAAAAAGAAGATTTCAAAAAGACAGTAAAAAAAAAACAAAAACAGGAAGATAGGCCCTAAATCAGAATCCGGAGTCACTCCCAGAGGCTAGCAGCTCCTCCAGGCACTCCGTCAGGTCAGCCACTTGCTGACGAAGGGACGCGATGTCCTCCCTTTGCCGGTCCACCACCCAGCGTAGGGCCTCCGCCTCCTTGACCGTCACGTCCATGTACTCCTCGGCGATCCTCGCAAGCTGCTAATTACTTGCAAGGGCCGACGCTAGGCCCAGTCCGTCAACAGTGATGGAGGTACGCCTCCCCTCCGAACGCAGCAGGCTGTCGAGCGAGGAACGCAACTCGCCTGATGATCGCCCTGGATAGGCCATTTTTTCGGAACTTAAACCGAGGGATGGCCGAAACCGATGCCCCTCGGTCATATTTCTACTCGCCAGGCAGGTATCTCTATCGGTCGCGCCGTAACCACCGACCCATAAGAACTTGCCACGTGTCGCCATTTCAGTGCCTGTGAAATCCGAAGTGTCGCGCCCCATCCCAAGCGAGATCGATAAGCGTGAGCAGGTTGTTCGGGAATTTCCCAAGCAGAACATTTTCCGATCTGTCGGCCCTCGCAATAAATGCATTCGGCGCTTCCCGAGCCTCTTAATGCTGGCCTCTTCTTTGGGAAACACGGAAGTCCGGCATTCGGCCAATAACCTGTCCCCTCGGGAAGAGTAGCGTCACCAATAAAAAAGCATGACGATATGCCACTCGTTCCGCCTGGCGCCCCTTACCAAGCGCCACGTGGGCCTGACGCTGTGGCCCACATTCACAACTGAGTCGCTCCCTTGAGCCCGAATCTCCAAGCCTCGGCTGGGCCGAGTGACTGAATCTCCGAACCTTGGCAGGGCCAAGTCAATTATCTCCGAACCTCGGCGGGGCCGAGTGAATGAATCTTCGAACCTTGGCAGGGCCAAGTCAATTATCTCCGAACCTCGATGGGGCCGAGTGACTGAATCTCCGAACCTTGGCAGGGCCAAGTCAATTATCTCCGAACCTCGGCGGGGCCGAGTGAATGAATCTCCGAACCTTGGTAGGGCCAAATCAATTATCTCCGAACCTCGGCGGGGCCGAGTGAATGAATCTCCGAACCTTGGCAGGGCCAAGTCAATTATCTCCGAACCTCGGCGGGGCCGAGTGAATAAATCTTCGAACCTTGGCAGGGTCAAGTCAAATATCTCCAAAACTCGGCTGGCCCGAGTGACAGGTTCCCTGAACCATGACGGGAAAAGGTACGGATTCCCTGAACTTCGGCCAAAGCCGACCCACGATAAATCGAGCTCTGGTAAAAGCGAAGCATGAAAATATCAAACTTCTGATCAAAGTAAGGAGCGTATTTCGCCAAACGATCCTTGGACCGTCGCTTGCGAACCTCGATTAGTTCGGACGGCGTGGGATCCTCCTCTAAGGACAAGCGGGACGCCTTTGTACCCCACAAACAACAATAACAGCAAACTCGGCACAAAAAAGATAGAGATTGAAAAACAGAACGTAACTCTCTTTATTGCCGATCAAGATCAGTTATAGATGCCTCACAGGCGTTACAAGAGCATTGAAATGCATAAAATAAAGGCAAATACAAAACTCGAGCAACTGCTCCAAGGCAGACCTAGGCAATCGTGATGCTCCAGCGTCCGACCGCCGAACTAGATAGGTCGCATCCAGACAGCTCGAGCTGATGGTAGCCGGTCGACATGGACCAATAGTTGCGACTGGCTTTAGTTGGTAGCGATATCTCGGTGACCCAACCGAGATATCTGGATGGCCATCCCAGACCACCCAACCGAGGGACCCCTCGATGAGCAGGCAGGAGGCCAGCAGACCCTGGCATCGGAACACTCTCCCAAACCGATTGTGTACTGCCGCGCCTCGCCGAGTCTCAGGGACAAAGAGTCGGCGGACGGCATGCTTTCACCCCCTCCCCATGTGGCAAAAGATTCCCCAGGCGGTTGAGCCCGGGAATCCGGACCAGGGGAGGAGGAGAAATTCACACAACCCATGGAAGACCCACGTGCACTTCCTACCATGCGTCTCCGGAGGGGAACTGCAAAGGTCTCACGGGAAGAGTATATGTGCGCTCTCCGTGTGACCTCTGCGCCCTCCTTGTGCGCTCTCCATGTGATCTCCGGGACTCATCCCCTAAGGGTGAGCCATTCTTCGATAGCTCCCCGGTCGCCCCAGCTATCCGGTGGCAAGGAGCCTATGAGAGGAAAGCTCGGTCCTCCCACTCGTAACAGCAGAAAAATGAGCATAATGGAAGCTCTGATGGAAAAAGACACTTTGGGGATAGCCAAGCGTGACCCCTCTTTCCCCTTTTTATATGCAGAAACCGGCCGGGAAAAGCTACCCAAGCTGTAAGTCCCGAGATTCGAACATTTGGCCCATACCTCCACGTGGCCCCTCAGGATGAATGCGGTGCCCTACTGCGCGCCAAGCCCACCGCCTGAGTCATGACGTATATGGAGATCTCCTTCTGATCCCGAGTCATGGTCATTAAATGCAGGAGATCACCCGCCAGCACTTCGAAAACTGGCGGGCTCAGAATATCATCCTTCGAAAGTAACATCCTCCAATGGTAAGCGGCTGCTTACGTGGCACGATGAGACGACCCGCATGGGAAAAGAGCATCTTCCGAAAAGCCTCAGAGCAGCTTTATATTCCCCAGAGCGCCGTATCATCGGTTTCGGTGAAATAAAAACCGAGTCACCTGCGGAACAGCAGGGCGTTGGCAGAAGGGCAGAAAGCGCGAAGGCCTATCTTCCTCGTCGGCTCTAGCCGACCCATTTTGCTCGATGGCCCCAGCCAACCTATTTTGTCTGTCGGCCCCAGCCGACCTACTCTGCCCGTCGGTCCCAACCGACCTACCTTATCCGTCGGCCCCAGCCGACCCATTCTGCTCGTCGGCCCCAGCCGACCTATTTTGTCTATCGGTCCCAGCCGACTTATTTTATCTATCGGCCCCAGTCGACCTACTCTGCCCATCGGTCCCAGCCGACCTACCTTGTCCTTCGGCCCCAGCCGACCCATTCTGCTCGTCAGCCCCAGCCGACCTATTTTGTCTAAAGGTCCCAGCTGACCTATTTTGTCTGTCGGCCCCAGCCGACCTACTTTGCTTATCGGCCCCAGCCGACCTATCTTCTTCGTCGGCCCCAGCCGACCTACTTTGCTTATCGGCCCCAGCCGATCTATCTTCTTCGTCGGCTCCAGCCGACCTACTTCGCCCATCGGCCCTACCCAGGGCGTTTCCTTCAATCCCGACATAAGGATAACCTAAGAGCATCAGCGAGCCATAAGTCGCCCATGATTGAGGCAAGACTGGACGACAACGATCCCATGCAAGAAAGGTACTTAAGCAGAAATAGAAGATTCTCTTATTAAAAGACACCGAACAGACTCTTGAAAAACAGAATACAGGAGTAGCCCCTAAGGGTCAGGAACCACATCGGTTCTGGCCGAGCTCTCGGTTACATCTACCGAAGTATGGCTAGACTCGCCCTTCTCTAATACTTTTGCCCCCTCGACGGCGGTTTGCGACCGTCCCCCAGAAATTGTGGCTTCGCTGGAACCCGGGACAACACCAGGGTCAGTGTCTGAGACATCGACATATTCGTCATCTTCTTTCCCTCGGACTCACCCTCATCGGGAGTTTCAGCATCCAGGAAAGAGAGATCCCATTCCGGATGCTCGCTGGATATCTTCTCTTTGCATTCCTGCTGCCCAAGTTGGAAGGCGCCAACACTGATAGCATCCTGCCTCCCCTTGAGTATGGCGAGCTGCGTGTTGGCCTCAGCAGTCTGTTTCTCGGCCTCTGCAACTTGGGCCCACAGAATGATATTTCGCTCCTCGAACTCGCCGGCCCACGTCTCGAATTCTGAGCCCTTGTTGCGGCTGGACACGAGCTCGCCTTGAAGAGCCCGAACCTCCAACTCCAACTTCGCCATCTGAAAAAGCCGAAGTAAGTCGGCATCACAAGAAACCAGTAGGAAAAGCTAAAAAGGGGAATGAGATCGTACCTCCTCCTCTCGTCTGGCCAACCTCTTGGCCGACTCCTCAGCCTCACTCCTGGCTCTTGTTCTGTCGGCCCTGACCAGCTCAACTCTCTCCTGCATATTGTTGATCCTCGACTGTTTGGCTTCAGCATCCTCCCGGGCTTGGGATAGCTCGTTGTTCACCCGAGCTATCACCCCTTGCTGCTATTTAGCGCCCTCCCTCAAATGGGCAATTTCGCTATCGCGACGCTTCAGTCGATCCTCCACCTCCTCGAGCATCCTAGTCAAATGCTTCCTCTCGTCGGCAGCTTCCTTCCCCAGCCGACCCATACTCTCGCTATGTTCTCGCTGCATCGCCTTCACCTCTGCGGAATGCTTCGACTCGATTCTGGCCAGCTCCAAGCACGCGTTGTCATTCTTCGCCAGGAGTTCCTGCAACTCCTCCACCCTGCGCTTCTGCTTGGACACCTTGGCCAGAGCGACCTGGTGTGCCGCCCTTACTCCCTTCAAGCTCCTATCAGTCATATCCATAAGCTCTTCGAACTTCTCAGACACTTTTAGTCGTGATTGGAGCTCGGCATTATCCCGCCTGGCCTGAATGCTGGCCCCTGTCGCCAAACTCAAGCGTCAGCATATCGCCCGGGAAAGCAAAACGCTCTGCGAGACAAAAAATGAATAAAAACCCACGATAAGGTCAATCGGCAAACATCTACCGTGCGAAAGAAATAACTTACTCGCGAGGCATAGGCCCGAGTCATCCTCATCAGGATCGTATTATCGATGTCGGGAAGGAGATGGATACTCTCGGCCACGCCTTGCCGACCGAACGTGGCATCGACCAGCTCCAAGTCTGCGAACTTGTCGGCCGAAGGATCTGCACCTGGATGCAGGGCCGACCTCATTAAGGCAGAAAATGCCTCCTCAACACCAGCATTCGAACTGCTAGGCTGACCGTCCCCGCTTGAGGGACCGACCTAGGCGACCTCCGTTTGAGAGGTCCCCAACTTCCCGGCCTCCTCTATCAAGGCCCTGGCTTGGACTTCTTCGGATAATTCGGCTAGCCCAAGCGCCAGCCTCCCCAAAATCTTTTTCGAGGGAGCTCCCAATGCGGGACTCCCACCTTGCTGCGTCCCCTCCTCCGACGCATCCTTCCCGGTTACCGCCACCTGCATCTCCTCCGCAGGCTCCCCCGAAGCCTCGGTCTGACCCGCTTCTTGACCCATCGAGGGCGGTCTGACCTCGCTACCACCGGACTCCCCTGCAGAGAGACCAAGAGGGGGCTCTTCCCGAACCTCCTCGGTCGCAGCCATCCCGCCTCCCTCTCCTACTGGAGCCAACGGCGATCCCGCGGGGACAGCAGGCTCCTCAGCAACGACCGCCTCTCCCGAATCCACCGCTGGTTCCTCTTTCAAGGGGGATGCGGTCGGACGAGCCAACGGAGCCTCGTCCGAGCTATCTGATATCTCCAACATGAGAGGGTCGGAGGCCATAACCATTCTCCCCGGGCCCTCCTTCTCCCCCGGCGCTTCTGCCGTGACTGCTCTGGCACCTGGCGGGCTTCTTGCGGAGATGTGAGCCCTTTTCTCGGACCTGCCACTATCCGCGCCGCTACCTTCCCCGGGGCGCTTCCCTCTCTTCCTCTTGGAGAGGCTCGTCAAAGCCGACCTCTTGGCTGAAGGAACAAAACATACACAATCAGATCCAAGCACATTCATCGAGAAAACGCACAGTGAGAAATTTAAAAAGGAGATTCACCTTGCGGGTCCAGGGGGCTGAGCCCTGCTGCGAAGAGAGCCCCCTCTGATAGCAGATCGTTGGCCGAAAACACCTGGCCATTACAAAGGACATCCAAGTCCCTCTCCTCCTGCGCCGATAAAACTGGATGCGTCTCCGCATCCCTCACAAAATCCCCCCATCTCCGAGGGAAGCCGGAACCGATGTTCCCCTCCGCGATAACGAACTGACTCTTCCATCCCTTGATGGAGGATGGCTTATCCGCAATGACGTTGAAAGATCTCCGGGGTCCGATGTAGGGCCACTCTGATTTCCTCCCAGGAATCAAGTGGTAGCAAGTGCGGAAAAGGGGGAGAGTTGCGACGATTTGAATCTGGTGGCACATCGAGATGAATCCGACGATGCTCCGCCAGCTGTTTGGAGCCACCATTGACGGACAGATATTATAGTGGGTCATGATTTCCTTCACCAAGGGGTGGAGAGGAAAATGGAGACCCGCCTTCAAACTATCTTCATAGACAAAAACCCCAGACTCTAAATCACGAGTAACTCTATCTCCGGGTTCTGGCGCCCGTAGAACGATATCCAAGGGCATGCCATACCACTCATGAATCCTCCCCAAATCCTCGGCAACGATTTCTGAGACCACGTCGTCGGGGCTCATCGCCATCTCAGTTGAAACAAATACCAAGCGAAAACGATGAGCGTCGAAGAGGATGAAAGGCCAAAACTCTTCTAAAAGCAAGACGAGAGAACGCCGCGAGCATGCATGTATATATACATATAGTGCGGCTGTCGCTTTGCTTCTCCGCCAAGGAAGCCACCTTGAGGAGATAGAGCATCTCGCCCGAGGCGTCCGGAACTGCCTCGACAGATGCCCGATCGATCGGGATCAATGACATGGCGTAATCCCAACCGTCACTCTCAGAGAAGCCTTAGCCCCGAAGGCAGTGTGGCCCTGTTGCATTAATTAGGGCATCATTGCACGAGCTGTCTAAACCAAGACGTCCCATCCGGGACGCGCCATTTGGACTTATACTCCCTATGCCCGAACCTACGCTTCGAACTAGGGAGTGGAGGGCATGTGTTGGGGGGTAAAATCGACATTGCATTAATATCCGTGCGAGGCGGCTAAGGTCGACCTCCTCCCTCCGCCCTTTCGGGCTTCCGTAGCTCGGCTCCTTCCGGGCTTCCGTAGCTCGGCCCCTTCCGGGCTTTCGTAGCTCGGCCCCTTTCGGGCTTTCGTAGCTCGGCCCCTTCCGGGCTTCCATAGCTCGGCTCCTTCCGGGCTTTCGTAGCTCAGCCCCTTCCGGGCTTCCATAGCTCGGCTCCCTCCGGGCTTCCGTAGCTCGGCTCCTTCCGGGCTTCGTAGCTCGGCCCCTTCTGGGCTTCCATAGCTCGGCTCCCTCCGGGCTTCCATAGCTCGGCCCCTTCCGGGCTTCCGTAGCTCGGCTCCTTCCGGGCTTCCGTAGCTCGGCTCCTTCCGGGCTTCCGTAGCTCGGCCCCTTCCGGGCTTTCATGGCTCGGCTTCCCTTGAGTCACCATGACTCGCCTACGTCAAATAATTCACAATCGAATACCCACCTCCGTGGAACCTGATGTAGGAGAGCCTAGGTTCACCATAAAAGCATCCTAGACAAGGAATCATGTCGAAACGTGGCCTAGAACCTATCGTAACTACCCTAGGTCTACTCGACCAGATCTCGAGACATCAAGGCGCTCTCCAGCCGTCAATCCCCTAACAGACAGGATACGGGCTCCGCGGCCCCACAGCGGCCTGATTCTATCCACCTCCGTATCCTAATAACCTCTGAACCTTCCAGAAGATGCTCAAGGTCCAGATGACAGTCTATAAATGGGACACTCCCAGATTCCCTCAGGTACGCACATCTCCTTGCGCACACACACGCATCTGTTTTCGGGCACTCTCACTGCCCTCTCCGGTGGCTCGCTGGTGCTCTGGCCCTCTAAGAGCTCTCGATTGGCCATCCCCGGAGGGGTATCCCGGAGAGATCCACCTCCCCGTTATCTGGTTATCGCCGATTTCTTCTTCACTGACTTGAGCGTCGGAGGGTCTTCCGCAGAGGGTCACCCCCAACGCCTCTTGCGTGAGGACTGTCTTGCAGGTCCACCTAGGAGGGAGCCCACGCTGCAGCCCGATCGCGCCCGAGTCGGAGGACGGATTTCAGCGGCAACAGTAATGATGAAGTGTGAGTACATGGATGTGTGGCTATGATTTATAGGATGGCCTCTGTGTGCACAAGCTTCTGTCTGTATATTTATATATAGTGTTATGGGATCCTTCGGTTATGCAAGTTATATTAAATGCCTGCCTATCTTCTTCACATTTTTTCCTTAGTCTCTAGGTATAGTTCATGGAGCTTAATCTACTCCCATTATAAAACTCTCTTCCGTACAAAGAGCTTCTAATCTAAATCACTCTAAATTGCATTTTCTTTGAACAGCCTGGGTTTCAAAAGACTTCACAACATATGTACAGAATTTCTAAATTGTTGCAAGGCTGGCAACAAAGAAGGGTGAGTACTACTATTTTATAATCTTTTAGCTAATCATTTTGGTATATAATATAGACTAACCTCATTAAAAAATCAAATCCACAGCTTTTATATCCTATCCTCTTTTAATCCTCCATAGGAATTGCCCCTTATGAAAATAAGTTTGGATATGTGCAGATGCATAATAAATCTGCATCAATTTAACCAAGATTTATCTGTTTTAAGAAGCAAGCTGACTTATCTATTCCAGGTATGGAGATATTTTTCTCAAACATTCATTAATGAAAGCTTGAATCTTACTAAATCTTCTTCATCTTTACTCTTGTAGCTGCAGCACCTCATTGTGGCAGCTGGTGGGAGTCTTTAGAATGGTGGTGGAGGAAGATGGGAAAAGAAGGATCTCTTTGAAACTATTCCAATATTTGGTTTGCTACAATAGGAAATACAAGACTATGTAGCATCAGTCATCTGGATTTCATTTTCCCATTTCCTTGGTGCTGTTTCTGTTTAAGTTATCCATGCATAAATGAATGCATTGTTAACCATATAATATTAATATAAGAGAAGAAAAGCCTATATGTGTTTCTATAGGTCATGTTAAGTATATTTGTATCGTGCCCCTCAGCATTTTCCCTGGCTTTCATTTTAAATGAATATTACTATGATAAGAACCAGAAGAGGTACTTTTATACATGACCATGTCAGAGCGCTTTCAAAATAGGCCAAGCGAACCCTATAAACTGTTGTTAAGAATCCTGATAGTATGGTCTTGAGATACCCTCTAGAATATTTTGGGGCTTTTTCCAAAATTAATGATGCATTGGAACCTTACTGAAGCTTCTTTATTTCCCCATAAATGTTTAAATGAGCCAAACTTGATGTAGGAAGGTCATGCTAAAGCTTGGCTGATCTTAAAATGATGTTGAATTTTCACTTAGCTTGATGGAATTTGAGCTAAATTTGAGCTGTTGATGAGCAGCTTGTTTGAGGAATTAACAGAGCAAGAGGACCTGATGGATTACATGTGAAAACTAATCACATTTTCTTAGATGTAAATCGAATGATTGAAATGTTGGTTAGGAAGTGAGCGTAAGGGCCACTGTATTATGATCTAACTGCTGAGGCACACTCATTTACAACATAGTTTGTTATGTGGAGGCATAGTTTGTTATGTGGAGGCATAGTGCAACTCAACTCATATAAGCCGGCTGCATGAATCTGCTTCCTTCACTCTGCTCTATTCAGGATCAAGTCGGCATTCAAATTACAAATAGTTATATCTTTTTAATTATTCCTGTCCATATTAGTTTAAGTCTACCTCTACCTCTATCCTTACCATGGATTGTTAAAAGATCAATCTTTCTAATTGGAGTATCTAAAGGTCTACGTTGTATATATCCAAATCACCGCAATCGATTTTCTCTCATTTTATCTTCAATTGGGGCTACTCCTATCATTTCTCTTATATGTTATTTCTAATTCTATATTTTAAAGTTTTACAACATATCCATCTTAACATATGCATTCCTGTTACACTTAGTTTATTCACATGTTGTTTCAATATTGCCCAACACTCTGTTCCATGTAGCATAACTGGCCTAATAGCATTTTTATAGAAATTTTCTTTTAATTTTAATGGAATGCACTGATCATATAACACTCCCGAAGTACTCCTCCACTTGATCCATCATACTTTAACTCTATGATTCACATCTTCACCTATTTCACCTTCTTACTGAATAATCGATCCCAAATACCTAAAATTTTCACTCCTTGATATCTCTTGGCTTGCAATCTTCACTGTTTCTTCATTTATATTTCTACTCCTACTAAAATTTTATTTTATGTAATTTATAATAGATCCTTTATAATATAGATCATTTAACCTACCTACATTTCAACTTTCCAAACCTACCTGAGGTAAACATGAGAAAACTGAAGAAGCCTCATGCAATTCAGATGGTTGATTTCAACATAATATCATATGCAACTAGACTCAGCCAAACAATAACATGTTGAGAATCAAATTATAGAAGTTCAACTGGTTGGAAATAAATGAAAGGTTGTTCCAATCAGCATTTCCCAGTAAGCTATAAACTGTTCGCAAATGAAGATTAAAGAAACAGCTCTAATTCAAAAGGTAGAATTCAGTGGGAGAGAAACACAAAATATCCTGACAATCCACTAGAACTACCTCTAGACATTGAGGTCCAGACAACGCATTGTCATAAAACATCTACGTACATGTAATCTCAAATGCTCATGGTTCCAAATAATATTTGCCAACCATGTTATGATATCAAACCAAAGGCTCTATTTTGTTTAGATCCTATGTTTAAGAAATGAAAAGATTTCACCCTTCTATCAGAACAAAACTGAAGGGAGAGCGCATCATTTAGAATTATTCTGATGCGTGATTATCTCAAATTTCTCAGAGAAGGAACTAAAAGAACATGTACAATGGAAAATTTCAGATGGGTAGATTTTTACCTTGAGACATTGAACTCTTCCCTTGATCCTCTGAAAGAAGAGGTAAGAAACTGATTTTTACCTTGAGACATTGAACTCTTGTCTTGATCCTCTAAAAGAAGAGGTAAGAAACTGCCATGTTCAGAGATTGGGAACCATGAGGGCTTTTGTAACAACTCGGGCCCTGGGCCCGCAGCCCCCACGAATCCGTTTCGTTACAAGAAAGCAAGACGAATAAGGTCCACACCAACTTGGGCTACCACAGCCCCAAAAAAGATCTTATTGGTACTTGTCCATCTTCCTTAACTGATTTATAAATCATATAATCAACTTTCAATTTCTCGATATGAGACTATTAGAAGGGGCATCACAATCTACCTCCCTTATAGAGACGACGTTCTCATCGCCAGGAGCATATGATCGCAACCACCATGCAGGCAAGATTCTAGAGGTGGCCCCCACAGGTTCAACAGGTGGCTCCCATCCATGTAACACTTTGCCCTATGTGGCACTTAGCTCCTGCACTTTCGGCTGGTGCATGGCTTAGATACCATATTGTAACAACCTAAGCTCTAGGCCCGCCATACCCACGAACCCGTTTCGTTACAAGAAAGCAAGATAGAAAGGTTCACACCAACTTGGCCACCATAGCCCAAAAAGAGATCCTATTGGTACTTGTCCATCTTCCTTAACTGGTTTATAAATTATATAACCAACTCCCAATTTCTCGATATGGAACTATTGGAAGGGGCATCACAATTGTATTGTAACGATCCGGGCCCTAGGTCCGCAGCGCCCGCAAACCCGTTTCGTTATAAGAAAGCAAAACGGACAAGGTTCACACCAACTTGGGCCACCACAGCCCAAAAGGGATCCAAGTTGGTGTGAACCTTATCCATCTTACTTTTTTTGTAACGAACAGGTTCGTGGGTGTAGGCCCGAAGTCCGGATTGCTTTAGAGGTCGGGCACAGACTCAGGAGTATTATTGGGAAGTAGGGGAAGGCACTGAGTTTTAAAAAATTCAAGCTTCCAGTTACTTGCTTCTGGTTTGAACTTAGAACTAGTCCCAGAAATCCTTATTTGATATAAAAAATTTTGCATATAGCTTCAACGTAGAGTTTCAGATAATTTCGGCAAGCAGGTTGCCCAAAACCTTATCGGATATTACTATCACAGAAAAAAGCCTCTTATTGTTGTGCTTTAGTCCGTTAACAATTGGTAGCATCCCACTTATCCCATCCTTCTCCCCTTCACGTCTTCATCGATGTACAATATTTGTTCGTTAACCCCAAAGAAGGGCAGATACAAGCAAGCCTCTTGTAAAACTTGAATATTTAGAATTATAAGATTCAAAAAGATACAATTCCTTGTGATTTTTTTTCTTTTTTATTGAGAAAATCATGCAATTAAGAATGGTGTGCTTCGGTGGCTACTACTACTGAATTTTTATAATATTCTAGCAATACTTGTTCCAAACATGAAATGATATAATCATGGTCATTTAAATAATTAGGTTTTCTTATCATAAAGGGAAATTGATGCAAGAAGCATTGATAAAAAATGAAGAAAAAAATATTTCATAAATATCCCTAATTTGGTTCAGAGAAAAAGTGATACTAAAATAAGCAAAAAATGAAATAAATATAAAAATTTTAAAAAAAATCTTAATAAGAAACCAATAGGAGGAGTTTACCAAATACTAAAATATAGAATTCTTTATGCAGGCTTAATATAATTCTTTTAAAAAAATAATTGATGTAATATTCAGATAACATCTAAAAATTTAACACGTGATGACACTAAACGATGTTCAAGATAATGCGATCTTTACATGTAAAACCATAGCATAGTGATAGTATTTTTACATTATATATTATGATATGTATTAATTTGCCTTTAGACAATTGCTATATAGCATTTTAGGGTTCAAACTGATTTTATTTCTTTTTAAAAAAAACTTTATGAATTTTTTAAAAACATATAACAATCATGAAAAATATATTTTTGAATAATGTTTATCAATCATCTCAACGGAACTCTTAAAGTCATCTTAGTTTCATAAGTAATTTTTCACTTTTTAAGTCTTGTCCCATATACTTGCATCCTTACTTCAACTAGAACATTTAGTTTTATAAGCAGATCCAAAGTTTATCTTGCTCAATCACTCTTTTATATATGATTTGTCAAAATACCAATAGAAGTAGCCCTCATAATAGTAATAAACAAAAATCTTTATCATTATCATGACAACGAGAATAAAGTTTGTACTTTTTTATAAAAATATAAGTTATATATGTTAGGAAGATGGTGTTATAATATGCATAAAGCGTTAAGAAATACCTATTTTGGGAGTTAAAAATGCAAACCTAATCGTTTATTCTTTCATCAACTTAAATAACAGACATTTCTTGGGCACATACAAATCCCGTATTGCAATATAAGTTGCCCCGGTTAATCATATTTTTAATGCAAGCATTGCCATCAAATAAAACAGAATTGACTATCATGATAGTGATATTTAAAAAAAAAAAAAAAAAAAACTAATCATAATCATGGCAACCTCTATGAAATCTATAATTTAATATAAAATTATATAAGTCATTATTCTTGCAAGGATGAGATTACAATACACAAAGTACAAATAAAGAACTATTTTAGTAGTTGGAAATGCAAAACTAAACCACTAAAATAAGTTGCAAGGCGTGGAGCTTTGCATACAGGGTAATTATATGTTTATTTTATTGCAAGATAAAAATAGTGCCTGCCTCTATTTTTTTATTTTTTTAATCCTTTGAAACCCCTTTCTCCCCTAGCCTCTCTTTTAACGTGCCATCCCCTCCTGCTCCTCCTCAAGAGTTGAAGCCTAACTTTGGAAGTGATAATCATATATTTTATCCGTACAATTATGAAAAAATCAAAGCATATGTCCAATATTTATTGGTAATTAAAATGGTTGTTACCTATAATCTTGTATTAATCTAATATCTTGAAAGTAATTCCATCTTATCAAGTCAGTAACGTCTTTGATAGCTGTTCCAAATTGGACCTAGCTGTACCTTCCTATCAAAGAAAAGAGATCGAGAGGGATTGGATTCACCCATTCTTTCCCTCAAAACACTTAAGAGTCTTTGCCCATTTAATGGCCTTCCCATAATGGCTCATGATTTCGACAATTTCACGTGAACTAGACAATTAAGGCCCACCAATGTACGTACTTATCTGGAAGCTCATAAAATGGCCACAAACGTTATTGTAAGAGGCCAGCTATCTCCTTCCACCACCGATTAAATTCTATTACAGATATTATTTTCATCAATATTCAGTAACGGCTAGCAACGATGACGTATGAGTTGTTTTTAATATGGTAATTTCTTTTATTAACGTTCTTGCATCGTCTTTTTTTTATTTTTTTTATTTTTTGATTCCCTGACACCTAGTTATGGTCCATCAATTCATTAGTACGATCATAAGGCCGGGGTTTAACCATGTAAACGCCGCTGGTCTCTGGTCTCAACAGCCATGGACTTCAACATAGAAAACTCTTGCTCTGCTACTTTCAGATTTTCTCTTTCTATTTTTCAATTTTTTCTACTTTTCGAAAGCATTTAAAGTCTTTTATCGAGCAATTGATTATGTAGATTAAGTCATATTGCCCCACATGGGTCATGCACATAGCTAGGTTTGAAAATTTTTCTTTGTTATCAATTAATTGTTCGAACAATTTTCCCTTGCAGCTATATTATTCTTTAAATTCCCATGCAAGTGTTTGTTAAACAACGAAGGGTCTGTTGGACACAGCCACTTATATTTCACTTAGATTACTCCTTGTGCTTCTGGTGTGTTGACTTCAAAAGATAATTTCTCCAATGTTAAATTTGAAAACTTTTACGAGTGTTTTGTTTCCATGACAGCTAGAGCACATAAAGTAAGTGATATATGTTCCATTTTTGTTAAGCTGCCATCTTGGTAATAATAATTGTTAATAAGCACATATATGATTGTTGTGATTGATTGAGATAGGCATGAGCAGGCGCATATATATGTGTATATATATATATATATATATATATATATATATATATATATATATATATATATATATGTATATATATATGTATATATATATATATATATGTATATATATATATATGTATATATATATATAGTATGCATATGTATATATATATATACATGTATGCATATATATATATACATGTATGCATATGTATATATATATGTACATGTATGCATATGTATATGTATATGTACATACATGTATGCATATGTATATATATATGTACATACATGTATGTATATGTACATGTATGTACATATATATATATATATATATATATATATATATATATATATATATATATATGTATATATATATATATACATATATATACATGTATATATGTATATATATACATGTATATACATGTATATACATTATACATGTATATACATGTATATACATGTATATATACATGTATATACATGTATATATATATGTATATATACATGTATATACATGTATATATACATATACATGTATATACATATATACATGTATATATACATGTATATACATGTATATATACATGTATATATACATGTATATACATGTATATACATGTATATACATATATATACATGTATACATATATATATATACATGTATATATATATACATATATATACATGTATATATATATGTATATATATATACATGTATATATACATATATGTGTGTAATTAAACTTACCTATATTTGAATATAATCAAATCTATATCCGATCACTCTTTCATCATTGGATCAACCTAGGTCACGAATCTTATATATATATACATATATATATATATATACATGTATATATATACATGTATATATATACATATATGTGTGTGTAATTAAACTTACCTATATTTGAATATAATCAAATCTATATCCGATCACTTCTTTCATCATTGGATCAACCTAGGTCACGAATCTCAAAAATAAATAAATAAAAATATAGGGCTGCTATAAGATTCATGTGGATTCAAACGTAAAAAAAGGTGATCAGATTCTAAACTTAGCCATATTCGAATATAGCTAAATATAGTTTTATATATATATATGTGTGTGTGTAGTTAAACTTACCTATATTTGAATATAATCAAATCTATATCCGATTACTTCTTTCATCATTGGATCAACATAGGTCACGAATCTTAAAAATAAAAAAGTAAAAAAATAGGGCTGCTATAAGATTCATGTGGATTCAAAGGTAAAAAAGGTGATCAGATTCTAAATTTAGCCATATTCGAATATAGCTAAATCTAGTTATATATATATATATATATATATATATATATATATATATATATATATATATATATATGTGTGTGTGGTGTGTGTGTGTGTGCGCGCGCGCGCGCACGTGCACGCATTTATACATACATATATACATATCTCTCTCTATGTGTGTTGTGACATATGCAGCAAGGGAAGAAAAAAGATTAAGAAGAAAGAATAAATAGAAAATAATAACAAAAAGGGCACAAGAAATTTTGATGGGTCAGATGGATTGATCTACATTCACCTAGTAGAGATGGCAAAAATTTCATTATGAAAAATAACTTAAAAATTATAATAACTATTTCCTCACCAAAGACTCTCATACAAAATTCTCTTTTGAACTTTATCAATAACATTCTAAGTTATCCTAAAAACTAGGGTTGCATATGCTTATATAGAGGAGGATCTATATTATCTAATATGGACTAAGACTCGTACTCTCTTCATGTATAAAAATATGTCCATACTGAACTTGTTAATCTCAAAATAAACTCTAACAATAGAGATCCGGAATTTATGTTGATTCTAACATATTCAAATAACCATATAACAACATGACTATCAAGGTACTTTATGCATTTTTGCACTTTTTATTTTCTAGCTTACATGGGTTGAAATATGTACTTTTAGATTACATTTTGGTTGGTGGTAATCCACCTTAGTAATTTAAGATTATCGGTACATATTATAATATTTGGTAATAAGATATAATAATCTGGATAATAATATTTGATTATTGATAATCTAGAAGGTTATTTGATTCATGAAAATGGAGCTTCAGAATAGGAATCGGAATCACTAATACCAATTCTACTGTTTTTTTAGATGGAATTAGAATCTGATTCCAATTCCATCTAAAATCATAATCATATTTATGGTAGATTAGAAATCTGAACTCTTGTTCAAGATTATGATTCTTATTCTAGCTCTATAACCATTCTCATTTTTTCATGTGAAACTATTTTCATCACACCCTATATTCTCATCTCTTTTTAGTTGACCTCGCACCTTTCTCTCACCTACGATATTCCCTCTTATCACATCATCATCATTAATTACGAGTTCTTACTCATCCTCCATAATACTCTTCTCATACTATCATCATTGTCAATCATAAGCTCTTCCTCTCCCCCCAAAATATAGGAGACATTTGTGAATGATTATCTTGACAAATATATACTATATTCGTACATTAAAAAAGATATATCAAGAAGCCCTAAGGGTCATTCTTTTATCTCTTCTTTGAAACTCAAGAGTTGGTTTATTATGATCTTCTTTTAGTTATTAATTTGTAGGTTTATTTATTTATAAAATAAATATTATATTGAGTATGTATATCAAAAGATCAAAAATAATCAATTTTAAAGTCTTTTAGGACAATAGAAAAATTAAAATAAGGACTACTTCTGATTTGAGATTTAGATAAACCAAATAATAATAATAATAATAATTAATTCAATTACAATTTTGATTTCAAAACAAATAAGTAGAGAAAATAAGTGATTTCCATTCCAATTTTGATGAAATTCGATTCTAATTCCAATGTTGAATCAAACATGCCTTAACATTACTACAAACCATAGTAATTCAATATTTATTTGAGAGATAGGCATCTAAAATAATTAAAATTTGATAGTCCCACATTATGCTCTTATCTTCTCCCTACACTCTTTCAGCCCTATCCGCAAACTCTCCTAGCTTGCACTCTCACCCACCCACACATAATATAATATAATATAATAATATAAATATAATATAATATATAGTTTTATAATAATATTATCAAATGTAGTAATATTGCATTCCAAAAAATTGAGTTAATATTAATATTACCAGGACAAGACAAACACTATATTATTGCATTAATTCTTGATAATCTGATTATCAAGTGCGAAATTATCAAGAAGTAATATTCTTGATAATATTATGTTATCTCGAATAAACCACCACATGGTCTTTAACTTCATGGTGTGGCTTGTATTAATGTGATTCAAACTGTAAGTTGATGAATGTGACATTATGAGTGGTTGAAGAGAACATAAGCCTGTCAACGTATTTTTATGATTCCTGTTTACTTGTATTTTCTGCTTTCAAACTGAATCTAAGCTGCTAATAAGATGCTTGTTTAAGGAATTAGAAAGAGTACGAGGACTGTAGGGGTTTCTTGTGAAAGTAAACTACATCCTTTTGTTAGATATAAATCTAATGATTAAAAAGTTTGTTAGCAAAGAAGCATAAGGGCTATTACATGAAGATGTAACAGCTGATATACACTTTCTCTGTAACACAGTTTATAGCTATAATATATAATATATAACATCTATTTTTAAATTTGTACCATAAATTACAGCTTGAGCAAGCTGAAGAAACCTCAAGCAATTCATATATATATATTACAAACAATTAGTTAATGAGAATCAAAGTGTAGTAGTTTGAATAGTTGCAAATAAATAAGGACATTACTAATCAGCACAGTGACACGAGCCATAAAGAAGAATGTGCAAAAAAAAAAAAAAAAAAAGTGTCATAATTTTTTCTTCAACTTTACCATTTATTTTTAAAACATGCAACAATGTAGGTTGAAGAAACAAAGCATGGTGCTCCCTTTAGTCTCACAATAATTTCTTTCTGAAGCACATTTTTCACTCTCCATTAACTTCTCAACTTCCAGACCTTGTACTGGAAATTATTTTTTTAAAAAAAAACAATAATAACATAGTTCTTCTTATGGGCAAGCTTGATAAATGGTAAGGAGATGTCATGGAGATGCATCTAGGATAGCTGCATAACATTGCTACACAACAACTATACCAAGTTGGCGTTGTACACCCCCAGAGGGTGCTTTACTTGGAGTTTGTCGACAGATTCTATTTTTCACTCTCACGTCCATCCATGCACATGCTGCTGCCCATCCATCCCTCGGTTGGGGCTTCACCTTGGATTTGTGCTCTTACCTTGCAATAGACTTTACCTTAAAGTACCAATTCTAATTAAAAGCCTGTGGAGAAACCCATATAATTATTGACTCACAGTGTTTAAAGAACAAAATGACCTCACCTAATCATTTTCCAGGACTTTTTGTGAACTGATATTTTCTATGCTCCTATCCATAGAATGTATAATTGGGCCGGATAGTTTGCGTGCGTTATCATTAGAACAATTAATATATAGTTTCATTCTCTCTTTCTATTGTTTATATATGTTTCGGGGTGATGTATATCTCCAGAAACTAATAATTAAATATCTCTTTTATATGCTAAGTTGTCCCTGAACGTGTAACTGATTGATGGTTTCCAGGACCTCAGGATTCGGCTTGTTTTGTTTACAATGCAACAAAAAGACCGCAACAGAAAGAAAAATGGTTGAAATGGTTCTCAACAGTGACAAATGGAGGATGTAGCAATGAATTTGGAAACTCAAATATTACTAAAAGAAAAATGCTGAGAGAAGTCCTGCAGGAAAAAATTAGATGAAAATGCCTTGTGCAAGCAGAACAGGTGAAACTGAAACACATCAAAAAAGGATAGGTGAATCATTAATAATATTATAGTATTTGCCTTCATCCAAACATAAACTCTGATGCTGCGACTCTCTATCATGATCATAATCATGTATCAGAAGGTCGTTTTGCTTATTTGACATCATCCAATAATTAAGGACAATATCAACCTTCGCAATTAATTGGCCCTAAGGTAGTGTTTGATAGAAAAAATATTATCCATGGATAAGTGTACGGGATAGAGTTTATCCTCTGATTATCCCTAGGGATATCCCTTGGCTATCCCATTGATCATATTAAATGCAAAAAGGTAAATCCATAGAATAACTTTTTTTTTTACTCTTATTTGGAGGGATAACCAGCTATTTCTATATTTTTTATTAAGGAATAAATTGAAGGGATAACCCATGGTTAACCATGGATAACTATGAATCCCTCTGGTTAACTTTATTCCCAGCTATCCTTTAGGAATGGTTTGACTTCCCAAAAGCTATCTCTCGATAAATGTATAGGATAGCATTTATCCAGGAGATAGTTGAAGGAATAAGCAGCTTTTTAAAATAACAACTCTGCCATCAAGGGATAACTTTAGTTATTCCTGGGTTCCCTAGGGAATAAGTTCAGGGGATAACCCCTATCTGGTTAAACTTTTTCAGACATATCCTTTTAGTTATAGCTTTTGGGGATAAGAGGGGATATCCCCCCTTTATCCCCTATTTCAAACACTCCCCTAAATAGTTATGGCTTTTGAGAATAAGAGGAGATATCCAGGATATCCCCTCTTATTTTCTATCTCAAACACTACCTAAGAAAAATTGTGTTGGGTGTTATGGTCATCATGACATAGTTAAAATTAAGTTAAGAAAATCATGCCAAACTAACAGATTAATCATTGAGAACTGAAACTGAAACATGTTGAATCGTAACTTCACTGAGAATACATTACATTTGAAAATTCTTAATTAAGACAGTCCGTTCATTTGTGATCATGGAAAAACTCTTTCTCGAGAAAATGAATGTAGGCTTATCAAGAAGATTATGCTGTTATAAATCATTGTTTTCTTCACTTCACATCTTATCTTATGATTTTAAATAATATTGAATCAACAACTCCTCTATATATATATATATATATATATTTCCAAAAGAAATTTCTTGAGATAACATTGCACCAAACAGGTGAGGCCTAACTCAAACATTTGAAAATTTTCAAGATAAAGCGCAGAGTATCGTGTTTACGAGCCTTCCACCCGACGGAACGGCCGAGTACGGACGTAACGGAACCTAACGAACTAGAAATTCCCAACCATCTCTAATATAATAACACCAGGCCTTCTCATCCGAAAACCCAAAGCCTTTTTCTTCTTCCTCCTTCTCCTCTTGTTGTTTCCCTTCTACTCGACTGATTCGCCGCCTAGAAGAAGTCTTGGCGAAGCCCCTCCGCTGTTTCGCCGTTGCCGATCCACCACCGGCCATCATCCTCTTTTCCGGCGGCCACGACAAAACGCCTTGCCCAGGTAGGTGGAGCCTCTAATCTCCATTCCCCATTCTTTGATTCTTGGAAGCTTGGTCTTGTAACCGAGCATCACTGGGTTGCCGTTCCCGTTCCCTCCTTCTCCGATCGACCGGCGGCTGGGATCAAGTTCATGAAGCAGAGTCCTACTCTGGTAAAAGGACGCACAGAAGAGGGTAATCGATCGGGTTTAAGCGTTTGACTTTGACGTAGGGGAGCCGTTGTCTTCTTGGTTCAATTGAACCAGGTTGAACCGTGAGCCAAGCTGATTAAATCAGGCCGGTTCAGGTCGGTTTAACCTGTAAATCAAGCCCCATCTGATTAGATCGAGCCAGATTCAATCCAATTGAGCCAATTCAGGCTACCTTGAGCCTGAGTAACTGAAATCAGATTCAAATTCGATCTGAGTGGACCCAACCTAAACCAGAAAACTGAACCAAAACCTAATTTGATTCAAATTAGGCTTGCCAATTGAGAACCAGATTGAAACCATTAAACCAAATTGAATATGACCCATAATTGAACCCTAATTAGAAGGGTTCTTGATTTAATTAAATACAATTTAACCTAATTAAACCTTTATTGGTCTAATTGAATCGTAGTCAAATGGGAAATTGACCTAATTAGACCTTAATTAGTTTAATTAAGCCATTATTAGAGTAGTATTAGCCTAATTGAACCCTAGATAAGGAATATATAGCTTAATTAATTTTTAATTAGAGAAGTATTACTCTAATTAGACCCTAATTAAGCTACTTTGAGCCTAGAGCCAGTCTAATTAATTAAATTTTGATCCAATCAATTTGATTGGATCCTAAATTGATTTAATCAAGTTAGGATGAGTCCAAATCTATCCCTGAATTACTTAGGCCCAATCCAGTTAGATATTAATTGGGTTCCAAAATAAATCTAATCAGGTGATCTAACAATATTGAGGATTAATTGATGGATAACAATGAAATTGGGGTTAATTATTATATGTGTTCATACATTTCTTGTTTAGTAAGAGCTATAGAGTAATTATTGTTATTGTACAAACCCTTGTGGATATATAAAGCTTTGCTTTTCTCACTTGAACATATGTAATATAGTTAGTTGCTTGCATATATTTATTGGTATGCATCATGGTTTTATATCTATCTTTTTATCAGTATGTTTTGACTATGTACAGAGGACCCATACCCTTGTGGATATGTAAAACCTTGCTTATCTGACTTTTATATATACATACAAAATAGATGGTTGCATGCATAGATTTTATTAGTATGTATCATGGTTTTATACCCATTATTTTATCAGTATGTTTTGACTATATATGGATATAAATTATATTCCGCTATGATAGTATGATTTCGAGATTATATATAGTTATAACGCATCATATATTATGCTACCATTATTTTATAATATTAATGATGTGGATTTGAAATCTAATTTGCATATCAAAATATTAAAAGATGTGATGGGTAGATTGAGAAAATAGCATATAAACTAATCACCAAGAGATCTTGGCCTTGGGTAATCCCATGATTGATTTGATTTTTGTTGATAATTTAAATAAAAAAAGAGGCATGATATAAAAAAAGGTATGATATAGAACCAATAGTGTGAGAGCCACCGTGGTCATGAGATAGTTAAGTTTATACACATGGGGTATTAGTATAATTGGCATTACTAGTATGTGTCTTATCTTAAGCATGCCTTGATGTACCGGTTTGCCAATATATATTTATATAGTACATTAGTATTATTAGTACAACTGATTTGCTAGTATTATTTGTAAATATAGATTTGGTTTCAAAGTGATGTAGTCTAATACTATGAAAGATAAAAGTTGGTAAAAGTTTATATATATGATACCTGATTTTATAATGTGATATGATTTGCCTTATGATTTATTTTCTTATACATATTATATAAATATTTTATTACATATCCGTATATGTATTCTAAAGATTTTTTTACTGAACTGTGAACTCATATGTATTCAACATATTATCTCTTCTACATAAGAATTATCATATTCAACATATTATTCTTCTATAGAAGGATTGGGAGATTGAGAGATTGAGCAATGCTTAGAATTGGTAGACAATTTTTGATTTCATAGTTGATGGTTGCGAGACACCTCTAGAAGATTTTATGGTGGTATTGTTTGGATAGTTTTTGATTTCATGGTACAAATAATTTTGTAAGGATGAAATTAAATATAATTTCTTAAGAATAATGAATTGTATATTCATTTGATATCATGATTTAGTTGTATTTTTAGTATATTGTAAGGATAAATAGGCCTCACATTTCTATGGTTGGATTTAGTTGTATATCTAGTTGTATAACTTAAGGATAAATAAGCCTCATATTTCTACAATTGAAAAATTAAAAAATTGCTAGGTTGTCTGGCATCTTCATGAATAGAGAGGTTTAAATTGGGAATGAAGAGTAGAGGATGCAATGTTTAAATTAAATATTATATTTATTATATATTTTAAATTGGGAATGAAGAGCAGAGGATCCAATGTTAAAAGATCTTTTGTTTGAAATTTGAATGCAAGGGAACCAATTGAAATTAATATATATAGACATATGTATATAAGTTTGTATTTTATAAAATATAATAGATAAGATCTCTATTTAAAATTTCAGTTACATTCAGAAACATTGTCCTTATGCATAGTACTTTGCTAAGTATTACTATTTTAATAAGTATTCTAATTAAGAGAATGATAGGTGTATACATAGGACATTATTAGTATTACTATTTTTAATAAGAATTCTAATTGAGAAAATGATAGGTGGCTAGCTAGGGCATGCATATCCATATATTCCCCTTAGGATCATAAATGGTTTGTATGGTTTGTACAAATTCTTTTTCAATACCCCTATCCAATATATTTAGTAAAACTTTTTTTTTTGGATAACCCTTTATTTTGATTTAAAAAGCCATAATTCTATACATGTTACTGCATAAAGTAATCACTTGTAATAGTATTTTTTTCGTAAGATTACTTTTGGGAGAAAAAGAGAGAATGCGAACCTTTACCATATTCTATCCTCCCTTATTATACTCTCTTTCGGATATTAGAATAATTGGAATTATAGAATAAGTTAAGTTGTTAATTAGATTATAACAATCTTATAATACTTTGGCTTATATTCAAAATAATTATAGAAGAAATTGAAATAGCTCAACTAGATAATAAAAATATTTTTTCTCTTTTTCTATCACACGACCTTCTTCCTCCATCACTACCTATCTCTCCACCCTTCTCCTTCACCCCCTCTTCACCCAAACACTTTTATCTCCATGTATATTGACTGTTTGATTTGGCATTCAATCTTTTGCCATTAGTAGCTTCAATGATGACCTCTTTACACATAACATTTTTATCTCTATATATGTTGAGTATTTCAATTTGGCATTTAGACATGAAGTATTAATGGAATGTTTGTAACAAACATTTCTTTTTCTCAAATTCTTAAAATGGTAAGCCAACTACCATAATTCAATTGCTTTGCAACTTGAGATATAGTGTAACTTTAATTACAAAAAGCTCCAAACAACTCCTTGGCATATTCTCTCCCCCCTCTCCTCTCTTACCCCCACATCCCTCGAGAGGCCATACTTATCTTATTAGTCATCATCAATTATAGAGGAAAATAGTTGTGCCTATGAAATCTATTTAAAATGGTTTTAAACTCTTGCCACTAGCATAGCTAAAGAATTCAACCATCAAAATACAACTTTAGGCACAATATATGTTAAATTAAATGATTACATTATAAGTTTAGTGTTTAGTTATTTTTAGTAAGTTGTGCATTTCAATAATCAATTCTTTCATAAAAAATAAAAATAATAAATCTATTTTATAAAATAAAATAAAAATATGCTATATTTTATTCATACGAATTAAATAATAGAATTAAAATTGAAAATCCACAATACTCATATTTATTGTTTGCTTATTATTATATGTTAATTTTTTTATTTTTGAAGATTTTATAAAATAACATGGTTCAAGTGATTGACCCAATGATTGTAATAGTGAACCATGACCCAATGAATTGGTAGAATTAGACTCTTGTGCAAGTTTAATAAGGTATAGCTGTAAATAGGTCTAGCTCTTCTGCTCAAGACTAGCTTTCATGAATGAATTTTAATTTTAGATTCCGGTGTAGCTCATCACTAATTGGATCAAGTAGGTTAGCCCATGAAAAACACGTTAGACCTAAATAGGTCATGCAGGTTGGTTGTAGTCAATCATGACCTAAATGTAACTCAAAACATTGATATTTAAGTTGGGTTTTGTAACTCCAATATTTATATTCAATGAGATTAGTTTATATGAGAACTTGCTTAACAAATTCGAAAAGATATATGCAGTATATATATATATATATATATATATAATGGTTCAAGTTTCAAGTCATATTGAATCAAGGTAGGCATTTTTTTTCTTAACTCAAGATTGGAATGATATATGGACCAGAGTTACGTTGAATTAAATTAGAAGTATAAACCGAGGCCTAACTTGGTCTTCAAGTTAGGTACAATTTTGAACTTGAACCTGATTGATGGCTATATATTATGGTTCAAGTTTCAAGTCATATTGAATCAAGGTAGGCATATTTTTTTTCTTAACTCAAGATTGGAATGATATATGGACCAGAGTTACGTTGAATTAAATTAGAAGTATAAACCGAGGCCTAACTTGGTCTTCAATTTAGGTACAATTTTGAACTTGAACTTGATTGATGGGCCTTTAAAAATAGATTAGTCTGCATCCTTTAATTGGTGCAAAAGTGTAGAGCACGTCGTTTTTCCATTGAAATTTTTTTTATAGCTCTATGATGGAAACAAGACTTAAGGTGATCGATTGTTTAAATAAAACAATTATGATAGATTAACTGCTGATGTATCTCATTCATAAAAGAAAAAAAGAACAAGCTTCTAAAACTTCATGATGGCAGGTAGCAAAAAAATATATATGTTATATATATTACATAGTAATAACAAAAAAAATTATGAATCTCTTGAATTAAAATAGAGTTTATTTTTTCTCATGTATTGAAAAAAATGATATTGAAATATCCCAACCTATTGTAAATAAATGCATTCGATGAGTTTTTTTTTTAATTTGCTCTCTATTTGATCTTACAATTCTCAATTATAACTTCCAGTCCGATTCCAAACAAGTCAAATATTGGTCAGCAACATCCTAACTCAAGTGAAGCCAAGCTTTTGGCCCAACATCATGTTGGCTTAGCCCATATTTGACTCAAAATTATAGTTGTTAGAATCGAACCGAACTGACCGATTGGACCTGTTGAACTGGACTCGGAGGCCAAGCCGGTCCGGTTTTAATAAAACCGGATATGTAAGTGATCCGGAATAATCCGATCAACCCATCCGGTTCATCCGTAAATCGGTCAATCCAATCCGAATCGGATGGAATCATAGGTTTTATTATCATATTAATCTTAATTATTTTATTAAAATTATTTTTTTATTAATATAAATATTTTTATATTAAAATAATTGATAAATGGTTCAACCAATGATCAGACGATTGAACCAGTGATCTGATGACCTGAGCTCTTGGTCGGATCGATGTCCAGGCCGGATCTAACAACTATGCCCAAAATACCAGTTAATACCAATTTTCATGTGGTCTCCACCATGTGTCCTGGGCTAACAAAAGTTTTCCATCATGCCTGTATGGCATCAACTTTGTATTTTGATAAATGCCATAAAAATTACAAGCAACGATAAGTAGGTCTTGAGGGAATCATCCCAAATGCAATCTTTTAGCTCAGTGCAAAAGGCCAACCATTTTGAATAATTCCAAACCATTTGTACCATTTTGCTACTAACGTATTGAATCATCTCGTTTTTTATTTTGATAAATGCGATGCAAATCATAACCAATGTTAATTAGGGCTTATTGAGTCATTTCAAATCAAATGGTTTTGACCAAATCGAATCAGAATGATTCCACCTTCCAATTGAGTATACGGAAGGCCCGCCGTACAAATCTGATACTATCGTATCGAATTCATTGTATACCAAATTAAACTAATCGATTTGATCTGATATAAGGACGTGATTAATGTACCAGATATTCCATGCAATGAATGTCGATGACCTTTCCTGATTCTCCTGCCAATCCATTAAGCCTTTCTATCATAAATATCGCCGTACCCTTTCGTATCGTTAACTGCAGTCGCTAAGAGAGACCGGCAAGTATTGATTCACTCGCAAGGAAATATCGATTTTCTTTCTCTTTTTTTTTTTTAATAAATTCATTGAATTTGTTATCTATTAATTTTGTTTCAAACTTTTCGGCCGATACTACTCTTCATAGCCTTTCGCCATAGATTGTTTGGAGGAATCCGTGTTATTTCTTCTATTAATTGTTATGTACAAATTATTTTTCTTTGGAACGTTAAATTTTCTTTAAACATACTTTTTCAAAGTTCGTCCTCTAGTTTTGTCTTCAGATACAAGTGGAACCCCTACTGCAAGAATAATTCTTTCAGATTTTTACTCTATAAATTAAGAAGCTTTGGATCAGAGAAAAGAGGAGAAATCATGGATCTGAAACAACTTCAGAAAGAATATCGTGATTTTACGTGGGAGTTGCTTTATGATGTGAGTCATAGGTCTACAGAGTTCGAACCTTCTAATTTTCTATCTTTTTATTTTATTTTTTGATCGATAGAAACTTAAATTTCCTCAAATGTTGACTCTTTGGCCTTGCTAAGGGATATGTAGGCGAGTATTATTATTATTATTATTATTTTTTTTGGTACAGACGGTGATTCACACCACCCTAGGTCGGGACGGACCCGTTACATCAGAAACTAATAACTGAGACATAACTAGAGGGCAGAAGTCGCCCGGTCTCCATATCCACTGCTCAGAGTGAGAGGCCATCCTGGCCGCAATCCAGTCCGCAACAACATTAGCCTCACGATAGACATGACGGATCTGAATGTTGGATGCTTCCAAGATCATAGCTCGGATATCACATAAGATAGGAATAGAGGGCAAACGGGATCTACACTGCTGACGAATCCATCGAATGACTATGATAGAGTCCCCTTCAATGATGAGCTTGCGGGCGCCTAGAGTCCGAATGGCGAAGGATAGACCCGCCCAAGCCGCATAGAGCTCCGTCATAGGAACCGAGGGATCAAGAAGGCTAAATCCTCCAGCCGCCAGCATCCTGCCATCAGCATCACGAATGACATAAGCAGAGCCAGCACATCTACCCCGGACACTCCCATCGAAGTTAATTTTAACAAACCCTGGAGGAGGGGGCTCCCAAGAAATGAAAACCGTACGTCGGTTCGCTGCCGCAGCAGCAGGGGAGACCCAGTGTCCAAGGTTCGCAAAATCAAAGGACTCCTGATGGGATGAATACTCAGCAAAGAGGGAGGAAGCCGTCCTGAGCACCCTACGAGGAGAATGAACCGTATCTGAGAAGACAATTTGATTCCGGGAAAGCCATATCTGATAAGCAATATAAGCCCAGAGAGATCCCCGTTGGTGAGTAGGCCCTCCTAAACCCTGCTTCAGTAATCTCAGGAAAGAAATACGGTGGGATTCAGGACTGTGCACCCAGGGGTAAGTACCAGAGAGTTGCCAAATCTGACGAGCCCTGGCACAATCGAATATGGCATGATCAATAGTTTCATCCTCGGTTCCACAGACCGGGCAAGTAGGCTGAATACTCAATCCACGATGCGAGAGAAGGAAGCAGGTAGGAAAAATACCCTGAGCAAGTTTCCAGATGAAAAGACGCACTCGAGGGTGAACGGACAGTTGCCAAATCCAATCCCAGTCCCTCGAATCCTGAGGATAAGTTCTGAACATAGAGAGGAGGTCCCTCATGGGAGCACGAGACAAGCATGATCTCCTCCAGACCCTGGTATCAGTACTAGCAGATGGAGACAGAGGTATGGAAAGAATACGCCGACATAGCTCAGTCCCGCAGAAACTAGCCACTCGAGAATGCGACCAGGAAGGGCAGTCGTCGGATATAAGGTCACTGACACGCATACCATGAGGAGTATCAGAGCAGATAAAAGTGGGCCACCGCGACAGAGGAAGGTCAGCAATCCAAGCATCCTGAATGGCATCCACCGAAGAACCGTTCCCGATGATCCAAGAGGTACAGTCCAGGATAGTCGAAGCATGACGACAGACCTCTTTCCAATAAAAAGAATGCCCCCGGGAAGTCTGAGGAATAGATGAAGAGTTCCAGCTGCCATACTTGGCACGCATAAAAGAACTCCACAGGCAATTCGGATCAAGAACGAACCGGGAGGCATGCCTAGCTGTCAGAGCCTCTCTCCTGAGAAGTAACGACTGGATACCAAGACCACCCTCAGCCAAAGGCAAGCAGACAGAGTCCCAAGCCAGAAGATGAATACCGTGGCCATCTTGATTCGAAGCCCAAAGAAAATCACGAAAATATCTCTCAATCTTCCGCAGACAAGCCAACGGAATAGCAGTGTTAGATAAAAGATAGGCAGGCATCGACGAGAGCACAGACCGGATAAGGGTAATCCGCGCCATCATAGAAAGACCAGACACCTGCCAGCCGTCCAGACGATCACGGATCCGCCTCTCCAGATAACTAAAGTCCGAACACCGAGGCCGTCTCCCCGAAATAGGAATCCCCAAATAGGACATCCGATCGGACTGAGAAGGAATGCCCATAATCTGAGATATAGCCCTCTTCACAGAACGGGACGTCCTCGGACTAAAACAAATAAGTGATTTGCTGAGATTGACACATTGCCCCGAGGCATGACAGTAGGAGTGAAGGATGGAAGCAAAGGTGGAGGCATTACTGGTAGTAGCCCTCCCCAGCAGGAGACAATCATCAGCAAAAAGTAAATGGGACAGCGAAGGGCCAAGGGGGCCAGCAGCATAAGGGTCGATGTCAGAAGTCCGCGTTGCCAAAGAAAGCTCCCGGGATAGAGCATCGGCAGAGAGAATAAACAAGAATGGAGAAAGAGGACAGCCCTGTCTTAAACCCATCGCCGAGTGGAAGAACTCCGTACAGCAACCATTAATCATAAGAGAGAAAGATGGACTTTGGACACACTCCATCACCCAGTCGACGAAAACCTCATGGAAGCCAAACTCATGAAGAGTACTGCAAAGAAAGTCCCACCTTAGTCTATCATAGGCCCTCTCCATATCAAGCTTGATAGCCATGAGGCAGTTACGTCCCGAGACACGGTGAAGATCATGCATAAACTCCTGGGCCAGCAGGGCGTTATCCGTGATACTGCGACCTCTAAGAAAAGCACCCTGCTCCTGAGAGATTAGACGAGGCATAACCAAAGCCATACGAGTTACTAAAATTCGAGCACAGATTTTGTATAAAGTGGTACACAGACTAATGGGCCGGTAATGCATAGGGGAGGAAGCCTCAGGACGTTTAGGAATCAAGGTAACAAGAGTCCGCTTCCAGTCAGAAGGCATATGAGTGAGCAAAAAGACAGACTGGATAGCAGAGACCACATCCGTACCGACAATATCCCAATAATGGCGGAAGAACAAGGGCGGAAACCCATCAGGTCCCGGGGCTTTGTCAGGACCCAGCTCCCATAAAGCGAGGCGAATTTCCTCCATAGTAAGAGGTCTGATAAGACTGTCATTCTCCACATCGGAGACCTTATAAGAAGGCAGAACCGGAGAAACTGGGAACCCAACCCCTGACATCTCAGTCCATCTGGTCCGGAAGAAGTTAACAAACTGATCCCTGATCGCCAGCGGATCCTCGACAGAATGGCCCTCCTCATCATCAATGCATCTGATACGATTCGCCGATCGGCGCCGCAAAGTAGTCTGATGAAAGAACCTCGTATTTCGGTCACCCTCCTTAATCCACTGAATACGGGACCTTTGCCTCCAATAAGTTTCCTGCTGCAACATAAGAGAATGGTGGACAGCTAGAGTGGATCTGAGGGTCGATAGATCCGCATCAAGGAGAAATCCCTGCTGATCCTCCTTGTCTTGCAAAGAAGAGATAATAGACTCAGCATGTTCGACCTGCCTCAAAATATTCCCGACCTCCCTCCTGTTCCAGCTAGAAAGTCTACGACTGACAAGAAGGAGCCGTCTAGAAAGTCTGTAAGAGGCACACCCTCTAACCGGCAACCGCCAGACCTGAGAAATGATATGTCTCGCAGAAGAATAAAAGGTCCAGAACTTTTCGAACTTAAACTGTCTAGACCGCTGAAGAGGCAAATCAGTAGAAATGAGGATAGGACAATGGTCAGACCCGATCCTTGGCAAATGAGTAACAGTAGCAGAAGGAAAGAGTTGAAGCCAGCTGGCAGAAACCAAAGCCCTATCCAGTCTCTCCCAGACTCTAGCAGACCCCTGACGATTATTGCACCAGGTGAACCGGGGTCCTGTAAAACCCAAATCGAAAAGATCTGCAGAGGTAATAAAGTTCCTGAATTCAACAATGCCCGGGAAGCAACAAATTGTCTACCTCCACGCTTCTCAGAGGCCCCCACAATACAGTTAAAATCGCCAGCAATGAGGGAGGGAAAACCCCGGCCAAGAAGCAGTTGGATCTCGTCCCAAAGCACTCGGCGCATCCTAAACTCAGTACTGGCATAAATTCCCGAAAGCAGCCAAGGTGCTGAGGACCCTTCGGAAACAACTAAAGCAACCTGCTGGCCACAATCATGAAAGGCATCCACACGGACTCTATCCGATCTCCAAAGAACCAAAATGCCTCCAGAAAGACCCGCAGAATTTATAGCATAAGAATTCCACAATCTAGAAATCTGCCTCCGAAGGCGATTCAAACTGTCCCCCGAAAGACGAGTTTCCGTCAAAATACAGATGTCAAGGTTATGAAGCTGCTGAAGCCTTCCAAAAGAAGAACGAAAGGAGGGTTTCAGGGCCCCACGAACATTCCAAATAAGAATTTCATTTAAGAAGTTGAGGAAGAGGGACCCCCAATCGTGTCCCCCATAACCTTCTCGCCAAGGAGATCATTAAGCAGCATGGGACCCTCAGGTCCGTGGCCAGCACAGTCATCCACCCTGGACGAATCCATGATCTCAAGAGGACGATCCTTCTGGATGGCTGCCTTAAGAATGGCCACAGCTTCGTCATGGTCAGTGACAGTCGAGAGCGACGGCTGGACTGACATTTCGCAGACTGAAGGGCCAGGTTATCTTTACGACGAGACTTTTGTTTCCTCGACCCCACCGGACAAGACTTACCCCTAGGGGAGTCAAGCGAAGCCGAGAAAGCAAAGGATCCATTTCCAATGTCCTTAACCTTGAGATTAGCTTTTCCTTTTCCTTTGGATACCTTGGACAAAACCCGCTGCGACACAGGCTCAACAGGCCGAGCCCGTTTCGACAGCCCAGAAAGGCAACCTTCAGTCGATTGAGTCTGGCCCCCCAACTTAAAAGGACTGAAGCTTAAGACTTCAGAATTCCTGAGATCACTGGAACAGAAATTAAACATTCAGAGTTACAATTGAATACTGTTCCTTTGTCTACTGTTCCATTGGCTCGAACCGGCACGCTGGGGAATGACCGGCACGCAGGATCTTCAGAGAGAATAGGAGGAGACTGTGGAAGAAGACGACTCACTGGGTTATCAACCCTACCGTCCTCATCAATAGAAGTCTCTCCCACTGCCGACGGCCCAGGAGGGGGGATCCGGCTCTGTTTCATTCCAAGCAGAGAAGAAGGAGCAGGAGAAATGGATGAAGGATCCACAGCAACGCCCGGCACAACATGCAAACCATTCCTAGTGTTCCTTCGTGCAAATTTCTTAGGTGTTTTCCATTCATTTGATAAGGCGGGGGTGGGGGAGGAAGACGTACCCGGAGCAGAGGATCTCTGCGACACCGGTTGCTGCAGCATAGTGGTCTTCCTTCGTCTCACCGAAGACATCCAAGGGCCGAACCGAGGCTTCAAGGTTGAAGACGAGGGATCAGGCGAAGCTTCACAGGACCCAGAGAGATGCAAGGATCCACAGAAGGCACAGATTCCATCTATATTCTCGAAAGAAAATTGTTGCCAAAATGGAATGCCAGAGCCAAGAATCCGAGCACCTGGGCGCAGAGGCTTACCCAGGTCGACTGCGATACAAGCACGAGCAAAACCACCCCGCTTCCGATCCTTGGTCAAAGCATCCGAGTATAGGAATTTCCCCGCAGCAGATAGGATTGAGGCAAGAGCATCATCAGTCCAGAATTCGATGGGGAGCAGTGGCAATCGGACCCAAAGCAGAGCTTGAAGAAGTGTGCTCTCAGAAGGAATGAAATCTGGAATCCACTCAGAAACAGCAAAAGCTTGGCCATTAACTGTCCATGGACGCCCGAGGACGAGCTCCGTAGCACGAATATCATCAAACCGGAAAAGGTACTGGCGATGCGGCAGAGGGACGGCTTCAATTTCCCCTGAGACACCGGCACGGACGAATTCGCGAACCAGAGCTTCCGGAGGAACCCAGTTGCCAAGACTGCGTGCAATCACTGCCAGATTCTTCCATCGACCGATTTCCTCCTCCAGCGGCCGCAAGGGAACTTGGATGATCTCCGGGAAGAGACGCTCCAGCTCGGCGACCACATCCGGAGACGGCGATGGTGAAACCCATTCGAAGCGACTCAATTGGGCATGATTCCACGGAGCGCCGGCTGCCTTCGGAGAAGCAGCCACTACCGGAGGCTTGACGGACAGAGATGCCATCGAACAGCAGGGAAACAAGGAAAACCAGCAGCAGTAGCCGGTGGAGATCAGGGACGATGACTCCGAGCACGAATCGCAAAGCACCACAGGAAGGCACTCACCAGTCGCGCAGCTCACGATTTTTAAAGCTCACAATCTCTTTCTTCTAGGCGAGTATTTCAAACAACTACAGCAGCATGAAAGGAAAAAACCGGGTTTCTTATATGATACGATGACTACCTACTTTAGGAATACAGAAAGTACCCTTATGGAAATAAAAGAACTTCTGTAAGTTGCATCCACTCTACATCCCTCTTCTGTAAGTTGCATCCACTCTACATCCCTCTTTTATCTTTTCCTTGTCATGTAGCTTATCAATGTTCTTTGCACCTAATGAAGAAGACAAGAAAACGTGGATTACGACCAAATCGCCAATCATCTCATCAAGGTGAAAGGAAGCACTGCAAGGTAATCATATTATCTCATTCTTTGGATTTTTTTTTTTTGGTCTCAAATGGAACTCATGATGCAAATTTTTTTGTAAGACTGATTTATGAAAATTCAGTCCTGATACGGCTGGCCGTTTCCCCTGGAGTATTATTATCTTCTGCACGATTTCCGAAAGCAATGATGTGACAACAAAACCCAAAGCCACCAGCATCGGTCTTCGGAACCGGCCTCCAGCGTCGGCCTCCAGAGCCAGACAGCCAGTGTCGGCCACCAGCACCGGCCTCCGGCATCGGCCACCAGCGCCGGCCCCCGGCGTCGGCCTCCAGCGTCGGCCTCTTGAGCCAGACAGCCAGTGTCGGCCACCAGCGCCGGCCCCCGGCGTCGGCCACCAGTGCCGGCCCTCGGCATCGGCCTCCAGCGTTGGCCTCCAGCGTCGGCCTCTTGAGCCAGACAGCCAGTGTCGGCCACCAGCGCCGGCCCCCGGCGTCGGCCTCCAGTGTTGGCCCCCAGCGTCAGCCATCAGCATCGGCCTTCAACATTGGCCACAGGTGTCGGCCTTAATAAGTCCCAGTACTGAAGCTTTGGTTCCGGCATCCGGCATTGCCACCTAGCGTCGGCCCCCAGTGTCGACCTTCATACGAGGATTAGTCTTAGGCAACTAACCCCGCGATCTAAGGACTACTGCCGGATAGCTCGGGTGTGTCAGCCTGATCAGCAGTTACCGCTATAAGCGGCCCTTATCCAGCAACAGTCCAACAACCTACCGTTCGATGAAACATCACAACGGAACAGTTCCGACGGTTCCAACAGACCAAGGTATACGGATCCCCAACAGGTATAAAAGGAGGAACCGAGCTCCATGCAAGGGGACTCTCTCTCTTTTTCTCTCTCAAAAATAAAACTTGCTTGACAATAGTTCTACAAAGATCATATCCCTGTTCGACGACTCACTAACTTGGGCGTCGGAGGGTCCCCGCCGGAACCACCGGTCCGGGACTTTTTGCAGGCTCTTGGAGGAAAACGGCGGCCTTTTCCAAAGGACCAAGGCTCTTGGAGGAAGACGACGGCCCTTCTACGCACCCAGTGATTCCAGCCTGCCCGACGTTCACCATACGTGAGTCGGCCGCAACAGATTGGCGCGCCAGGAAGGGGGAGACAAGCCGGGTCAAAAATTCTCCTCGGAACCCCCTCCAGTTCTGCAAAGGAAGCGATGGTGACCACGCGAGCGCAAGAGGCCTCCTCCAGCCAAGCAGCCGGGCACATCCCGCGAGTTGAGCATTCAGAGGTCAACCCCCATGCTCCACCCTCGCACCGACAAGCCAACCCGACCGACTTGATGTCCTAGCTCATCAGGTCCAGGATCTGACGATGATGGTCCGGGGGCTGCAAGAGCGTCATGTGGCTGCTGTAACACAACCCCCTGCGATGGGCGAAGGGGTGCGAGGAACAGTTCAGTCTCATCAGGGAGGAACCCCGCCTGAGGTTTCTCATTGTTCGCCCCCTGAACCTCATCATCAAGGGACCTCGAAGCGACGACGGTCTCCCTCCCGTCGCTCCGGCCGTTCCCATCACCGACCGGAAGAAAAGGAGGCCAAGCGGGCACATTCTTTGCGCCGGCAATCTTCTTCTTCTGACTCATCCCGAGGTAACACTCCCCGGAGAACCACTCGACGGGCTGAGCAAAGGCTTGACGAGTACCATCGGCGGTTGGACGAACTCAGCCGTCGAATCGCCGATCCCTATGCAGTGGAGTATGAGCATCGCCCCCCGCTGTCTCGCCATATCATGGAGGAACCTGTCCCCCCCCGGTTTCGCCTCCCTCAATTGGATCCATATGATGGAACGACGGACCCCCTGGACCATCTGGAAAGCTACAAAGTCCTCATGCAGGTCCAGGGAGCGACGGATTCCTTATTATGCATCGCCTTCCCGGCCACGCTCCGTAAGGCGGCGCGCGCGTGGTACTTCCGGCTGCCCCCCCGCAGCATCAACTCGTTTCGGCAACTTGAACGATCCTTCCTGGCTCATTTTGATGCCTGTCGAAAGATCCCACGAGTTGCCGATAGCCTTTTTGCTGTCCAGCAGAGGAGTGGCGAGACCTTAAAGGATTTCGTCGCTCGATTTAAGGAAGCAGCGCTAGAAGTATACAACCTGGAGGACTCCGTCGCTACCTTGGCCCTAAAGAGAGGACTTCGTCCGTCCAGATTCGCCTATTCCCTGGATAAGAAGCCTCCGCGCTCCTACGCCGAGCTTCTGAGCCGAGCACAGAAGTACATCCATGCTGACGAAGCAGATTCTTCCAGGAGAGAAGCTGACAAGAACCCCAGTAATAAACCACCGCCTTCTGACCGTGCTGGTACACAACCACGAAAGCCCGAGCCTCCACGATGCTCAGATCGCCGACCGTAGGCACTGGTTCCTAAAGAGCAATTCACTCCTCTCATGGCTCCCATCTCTCACATCCTGCTGGAGATTGAGGAAGAACCATATTTCAAGCGTCCGACTCCCTTGAAGTCTAGGGGTCCCCGCAACAAGGAGTTCTACTGCCGTTATCACCGAGACTACGGCCATGACACCGAAGACTGCCGCCATCTGAAAAAGGCCATCGAGGAGCTGGTTCAGCAAGGCCACCTGGGCAAGTTTGTTCGAAGAGGCAATCTCCCAGCGACGGGCTCCACGGTGCCCCCAGGTTGCCCGGCTGGCGTGGACAATACCCCAACGGAAAAGACCATAGCTATGATCTCTTGGGGAGCGGATGGTGGTTCAAAGAGACCGCGAGAGGGAATAGACTCTGTAATACCTTTCTTCGGAAAGGATCTAGATGGGGTAGTTAATAAACATGACGACAGCGTCGTGGTGTCCATGACTATAGCTAAACACCCTGTAAAAAGAATTCTAATTGATAGTGGGAGCTCTGTGGACGTCTTGAGTTATGACGCTTTTGTTCGGATGAACTTATCAAGGTCTCTACTCCGACCCGTTGCCACACCGCTAATGGGTTTCACGGGAGACTCAGTGAGCGTCGAAGGTGAAATTGCTCTTCCGGTCATGGCTGGAACTCCTCCATGCCAAAGCACCGTGGTCATAAACTTCTTGGTGGTCCGGGTCCCGCTGGCTTATAATGCCATCTTGGGAAGACCGGGGCTGAATCTGCTGGATGCCGTGATTTCCACTAAGAGATTATTGGTAAGGTTTCCCACTAATGAAGGCATCGGAGAAATGAAGGGGGAGCAAAGCCCACTTCCGCCTTGCTACCATCTGTCGCCCAGCCCGCTGAACGCAGAATCAGCGACAGCCTCGGAGTCACTTGATCCTAGGGAATTGGGAAGAAGGGGAGAACCGGCAGAACACCTTCTAACCCTCCCCTTGGGTGATGACCCAGCAAGAACTGTTCAGCTGGGGGCATCGCTCCCAGAGGAAGTACGTCATCAACTTCTCACCTTCCTGCGGGCCAACACGGACGTTTTTGCATGGTCATCCTCAGACATGCCGGGCGTTCCTGAAGAAGTAATCACCCATCAACTTAACCTCAAGCCGGGGTGTCGGCCTGTCCGACAGAAAAAGAGAAACTTTGCTCCGGACAGGCAGAAAGCCATCGACGAAGAGATTCGCAAGTTAATGGCTGCAGGCCATATTCGGGAGGTCCACTATCCTGAGTGGTTGGCTAATGTGGTTCTGGTCCGCAAGGCCAATGGAAGTTGGAGAATGTGCGTAGACTTCACCGACCTAAACAAGGCATGCCCTAAAGACAGCTTCCCCCTACCTTGAATCGATCAACTGGTGGACGCTACATCCGGCCATGAGGTTCTCAGCTTCATGGATGCTTTCTCTGGATACAACCAGATCCGGATGAACCCGGTGGATGAAGAAGCTACCTCCTTCATAACCAAAAAGGGATTGTATTTCTACAAGGTAATGCCTTTTGGGTTAAAGAATGCGGGAGCTACTTACCAAAGGTTGATGAACAAGGTCTTTGAAGGTCAAATAGGACGTAACATGGAAGTATATGTGGATGACATGCTGACGAAAAGTGTTCAGGCCGGTGACCACATCGCAGACCTAGCAGAAACATTCGACAGGCTTCGTCGGTATCAGATGAAGCTAAACCCTCGCAAATGTGCATTCGGGGTGACCGCTGGAAAGTTTTTGGGTTTCATGGTGACCCGGAGGGGGATCGAAGCAAACCCAGACAAAGTCCAAGCCATCTTGGACATGAGGCCTCCTTCCAATAAGAAGGAAGTACAACGCTTGACAGGAAGAGTAGCCGCCCTAAGCCGTTTCCTATCCAAGTCTGCTAAAAGGTGTCTGCCTTTCTTCAAGGCGCTTCGCCGAATCAACAAGTTCGAGTGGACCAAAGAATGCCAAGAGGCGTTCGAGGGGTTAAAGACATTCTTATCTACCCCACCACTGTTATCCAAGCTGATGAGCGGAGAAGAGCTCCTTCTATACCTTGCGGCCTCTCCCGAAGCTGTTAGCTCCGTGCTAGTCCGTATGGACACTAGCGGCACACAAAGGCCAGTGTATTATACGAGTAAGGTACTTCATGATGCAGAGACCCGCTACTCAAACATGGAGAAAATTGTCTTCTCATTGATCGTGTCTGCCCACCGATTGCGGCCATACTTCCAAGCCCACCCGATCGCAGTGATCACAGACCAGCCTCTGAAGGCGATTCTGGCTCATCCAGATACTTCCAGCCGGTTGGCAAGGTGGGCCCTCAAGCTAGGGGAGTTCGATATATCTTTCCGCCCCCGGTCGGCTATGAAGTCCCAGGTTCTGGCAGATTTTTTGGTTGAATGTACTTGGGAATGGAGCCACTTGAAGAACCTCCTACGGACATTCAGCCCCTTGGAACCAGTGAAGATGAGTGGGTCCTCCACGTGGATGGGGCATCTAACTCTCAAGGGAGCGGAGCAGGCCTCATCTTGGCCAACTCGGACGGGGTCGTGACTGAATGTGCACTTCGGTTCCTCTTTCCAGCTACTAACAACCAGGCGGAATATGAAGCTTTGTTATCCGGTGTAAGGTTGGCTCGGGAGCTTGGGGTGAAACGCCTTAGGGCCTTCACCGACTCCCAACTAGTTGCTGGCCAGATTACAAAGGAGTACGAGGCAAAGGATCCCATCATGGCCCGCTACTTAGACGCGGTGCACTCAATGGTTTCCCCATTCACTCACTTCAGCGTCAGCTACATTCCTCGACAAGAGAATGCCAGAGCCGACGCCCTATCCCATCTCGCCGCCTCGGTTGACAGGATGTTGGGAAAGGCTTATGTGGAGCATTTAGAAGTCCCAAGCATTGAGGTACCAAGAGAAACTTTGCCGGTGGAGCTGGAGCCCTCCTGGATGGACGCCTACGTTCAATACTTAACTGATGGCATCCTCTCGGAGGACCCTACCGAAGCTAGGAAACTTAGAAGACGAGCCCCGAAGTTCTTCCTTATGGAAGGAAAGCTCTACCGAAGGTCATTCTCATACCCTATCCTCAGGTGTGTCGGTCCCACCGACGCCAACTATATTTTACGAGAGATACACGAGGGAATATGCGGAAGCCATCTGGGGGGCAGGGCCCTTGCATACAAAGCTCTACGTCAGGGGTATTATTGGTTGACAATGAAAGAGGACGCCTCTGAACTCGTCAAAAGATGTGACAGCTGCCAGCGTCATGCCAACGTCCAACATCAACCGGCATCCTAGCTGACCCCCCTGGCTACACCGTGGCCCTTTGCACAATGGGGCATGGACATCCTGGGACCTTTCCCTCCTGCCTCCAGACAACGTAAGTTCCTAGTTGTGGCCGTCGATCATTTCACTAAATGGATCGAGGCGGAAGCTCTTGCTAAAATCACGAAAGCCAAAGTAAGGGCTTTCTTTTGAAAATCCATGGTGTGCCGGTTTGGGCTACCACACACCCTAATTACAGACAACGGCCGACAGTTTGATAACACGGCCTTCCGAGAATTCTGCGAGGGCCTAGGCATCCGTCACCGATTCACCTCCATAGGGCATCCCCAAACCAACGGCGCAGCTGAGGTGACCAATCGCATCATCCTCCAAGGGCTCCGGGCTCGGCTAGATAGCTGTAAAGGGCGCTGGGTGGAAGAACTTTCCAGTGTGTTGTGGGCCTACCATACGACACCGCGAGCACCCACAGGGGAAACCCCTTTTAGCTTGGTCTTTGGGACCGAGGCGGTCATCCCCGTAGAAATAGGGGCTCCTAGTCCCCGGACGGAATTATACCACGAAGAAAGCAACTCCAACCAGCTAAGGGCTGATCTAGATTTGGTGGAAGAATTGTGAGATCAAGCGCATCTTCGTATGGCAGCGTTCCGTCAGCGAGTGGCCAGACACTACAACTCTCGGGTGTGGCCCAAAACATTCCGGCCAGGAGACCTGGTCCTACGAAGAGCTGAAGTATCAAAGCCAACGGAAGGGGGCAAGCTGGCACCAAAATGGGAAGGACCATACCGTGTCAAAGAGGTACTCCACCATGGGGCATATAAAGTCGAAGCTAGACGGGAAGCTGCTCCCTCGAACTTGGAATGCCGACAATTTACGACGGTACTATCAATAGAATTCTATCGTTATTAACTTGAATCTGTTTGATGCATGAATAATAGACGTTCTTATTTTCGAATGAGTATGTTCAGCAAAAGACCGGATCCGCTCCGGCAGTCAAAGACCAACTCCGCATTGGCATCCAAGACCGGCGCCCAGCGTCGGCATCAAAAGACCGGATCCGCTCTGGCAGTCAAAGACCAACTCCGCGTTGGCATCTAAGACCGGCGCCCAGCGTCGGCATCAAAAGACTGGATCCACTCCGGTAGTCAAAGACCAACTCCGCGTTGGCATCTAAGACCGGTGCCTGGCATCGGCAGTAAAAGACCGGATCCGCTCCGGCAGTCAAAGACCAACTCCGCGTTGGCATCCAAGACCGGCGCCCAGCGTCGGCATCAAAAGACCGGATCCGCTCCGGCAGTCAAAGACCAACTCCGCGTTGGCATCTAAGACCGGGTCTGGTGTCGGCAGCAAAAGACCAGATCCGCTCCGGCAGTCAAAGACCAACTCCGCGTTGGCATCTAAGACCGGCCTCCAGCGTCAGCATCAAAAGATCGGATCCGCTCTGGCAGTCAAAGACCAACTCCGCGTTGGCATCTAAGACCGGCGCCTGGTGTCGGCAGCAAAAGACCGGATCCGCTCCGGCAGTCAAAGACCAACTCCGCGTTGGCATCTAAGACCGGCGCCTGGCATCGGCAGCAAAAGACCGGATCCGCTCCGGCAGTCAAAGACCAACTCCGCGTTGGCATCCAAGACTGGCGCCCAGCATCGGCATCAAAAGACCGGATCCGCTCCGGCAGTCAAAGACCAACTCCACGTTGGCATCTAAGACCGGCGCCTGGTGTCGGCAGCAAAAGACCGGATCCGCTCCGGCAGTCAAAGACCAACTCCGCGTTGGCATCTAAGACCGGCCTCCAGCGTCGGCAGCAAAAGACCGGATCCGCTCCGGCGGCCAAAGACCAACTCCGCGTTGGCGTCTAAGACCTGCCTCCAGCGTCGGCAGCAAAAAACCGGATCCATTCCGGCAGTCAAAAGACCAACTCCGCGTTGACATCTAAGACCGGCGCCCAGCGTCGGCAGCAAAAGACCGGATCCGCTCCGGCAGTCAAAGACCAACTCCGTGTTGGCACCTAAGACCGGCGCCCAGCGTCGGCGGCCAAAGATCGGATCCGCTCCGGCAGTCAAGAACCAGCTATGCGCTGGCACGAAAGACCGACGCTCAGCGTCGGCCGTAAAGACCAACTATGTGTTGGCACCGAGGACCAGCACCTTGCGTTTACGATAGCAACTAAAATCCGCGCTACCACCGAATACCGGTCTTGTCAATGCTTAGGACAGCATCACGGTCCTATCTAGCGTAACCGACTATACGTAATCCTATCGACTGGCAGTTCACAGCAGTTCGAACAAATGAAGTAGATCATAAGTGAAGGATCAAAAGAGATTAAAAATATTCATTGATGATGAAGTTTACAAAATTTCCGACAAGGAGAAAAAAAAAAGCTGCTAATGGGCGGCCGAAGGCGGGGCATCATCCTCAGGGATGTCGTCAGGCTGCAGCTCCTCGATATCTTCCAGGTCGTAAAGCTCCTGGACTTTCTTTTTACAATCTTGGAAGCCGGCGTCATAAGCAAGCACCGCTGACTCGGCTACCTCGTCATCGAAGGCTGCGGATTTCTTATAATCCTCTATGACATTGGCCCCCTTCTTTTCTGCCTCGATGGCTCTTCTCTGGGCCTCCGCCACTACCACCTCTAGATCCACGATTTTAATTATGTGTTGGCGGGTGGCTTCCTTAGCCGCATTGGTCTCGGCAGAGGCAGAACTCAATCGAGTCTTTAGAACACTTACCTCCTGCTTTGCTGCCATCAGTTTCTCTTCGGTCGCCACCAGCTTCTCCTCGGCCGCCATCAGCTTCTCCTCGGCCGCTTTTTGCTTTTCTTCTGCCACCTGAGCATTGTCCAGCTCATTGGCAGTGCGACGCTGGGCAACTTCCAGCGCGTATTCAGCTTTTTCGGCTCTAAGCCGAATAACCTCTACCTCACCCGTCAGGGTGGCCCGGGTGTCCTCTAGGGCCATCGCCACCTTTTCTGCTCTGACTTGTAGGGAGACCATCTCCTCCCGCGCCTGTTCAATGGCGGTGTCACTCAGAGTCCAGAGATCTTTCAGGGCGACAAGGGAGTTCAGGGCCTAAAAAAAAAAAAACATCCAGATATAAAGAAAGCAAAAGGGGAAAAGAAAAAGGACAATAATAGTACAAAAACTTACCCAGAGGTGCGCCACCGAGGCTTCACGGAAAAAGGTAACACACCCCTGACCTTGGAGGTACTCTTGCACCTCCGCTACTGAAGCTTCCTCTATGACTCGTGTAGCCCAGCGGCTATGGTTTGCCAGCATTGATTGGAAGGAGGGGTCGATACTCCTTCCTTCCCTGGGCGTCGGACCTGCCGAGGCTGATCCCGCCTCGGAGCCTGCCGCATCCGGCCCCTTAGCGGGCAGGGGCACTTCAGCTGCCGCCCTCGTAGGGGGCAAGGCTGCAACTGGAGTTGCCGCTATTGCCGCCGGAGCCTTACCCGTTTCTTTAGGCGTGGGAGACGGCGTCTTCCCATCGGGAGATAAATCAAGTAAAATAATTGGAGGAGACGGAGCTGGAGATTCTTCCTCCGGCGGGCCTTGCTCCACCTCCTTGCTGGCCCTGGCCTTCGCCGCGTCTTCCATGACGGGTTCTTCGGCTTGGGGTTGGGCTGCCTCGCCTATGCGCACGGGCCCCACTGCTTTGGCTTCCTGGGCGTCGACCCCTTTAGTGACGGCCCTTTTGGGGCCACCCTTCTTCGAGACTTTGGCGCGTAGGGGCTTCACGACTATAGTTCCTCCGGTGTCGGCCATCCCAGCGTCGGTCTCTCTGCCACTAACCCTCCCGGCGTCGGCCCTCCTGGGAACCTTGGTGGCAGCCCTCCCTCCGGTAGGGGACACAGTCCCCGCGGCCTTCCTCTTCTTGGCGGCCACCTGCTTAAGCTTGTGCAAAGTCGGCGCCATCCCTACGCAAGCAAGGGATAGTTAAAAAAAAAAAAAAAGAGAAGGGAGAAGAACAGAGAAGAGAGGCGAGTGGACTAATGCTCACCCCTCGAGGGAATTAAGCCGGCACGTTGAAGATTCTCCTCGGCTATCAGCTTATTACACTTAGGAATATCAGCAGTCAGGAGCTGCCCAAATGCCATCCGGTCTCGTGGAAGGATGGAGGAGTCCCTATTGGCATCGATATTGGGTACCCCCCAGCTTCCACAAACCCCGCTGACGTCCGCGAAGAAAAACTTGTCCTTCCACCCCTTAACGGAGGAAGGAAGGCACAACCTAAGAATCCTATTGGATCTAGGAGTGAAAGACCACCACCCCGACTGTTTGCGCAAGGTATAGAAGCTGCGGAACAAGGAGATGCTAGCCTCTATGCCCTGCAGATGGCAGAGTACTAAAAAACCAACAATAGTTCGGAAGGAGTTGGGAACTAGTTGGGACGGGGTCAAGGAGTACCTATCTAGAGATTAAGGATGAAGGGGTGAATCGGTAACCGAAGCCCGGCCTTAAAAAAGGCCCCGTACAAGGCAACCCTCCCGGAACGGGAAGAGGTTGCCCTGTCGTTAGGGGTGGGAACGAACAGGTGAAGGTCCAGAGGAAAGCCGTACCTGGCCCTTAAGTTCACGATGTCCTGGGCAGACAGGGTCGACGCAGTCCCTTCGGGGGACTCCTTGGTAACCCTAGAAGGGCCGGCAACCGCCGGCCGGGTTCTAACGGAAGTTTGTCCGTCGGTCGGACGAATCCCGGTTGAGGGACGATCGACTGGTCATGGCTCTGGTGAATGATCAGAAGATGAGGTAGAGCATTGGATGGACTGGGATTCAGAAGACTGGGAAGAACCCCTCCAAGAACCGGAAATGGAGCAAGAAGGAGAAGAAGCCATGGGAACTAACCTGAGAAGAAAAACCCGAGCCAAAGACAGATCACGGAGAAAATGAATGAAAGACAAGCGCTGGCGGACTCAAAAGGGGGCAATGGCAGAAAAAATGGGGAAGATAGGAAGATAAGGGCAATCTGCCATTATGGCGCCATTTCGAAACATCCCCCTCACCGTCTGATCCAACCACGCGTCCGTCTTCAGTTGGGAGACGTTTCGAAGACCTGCCAATACGATAAGCTCGAAAAGACCGGCAAAAAGGGGGAGTCAACCTTATCACAATGATTCCGTCCGCCTTTTAGTAACGTTGCCCGAGGTAAATCCTCCCTAATCCCAACAAAGGTGAAATAATGACGCGGAAACCGGCCACCTAGAGGATATTCGCACCCCTTTCGCGGATAAATAAATGCTTACCCATCTCAGGGGCGGGGGGGCATCTGATACGGCTGGCCGTTTCCCCTGGAGTATTATTATCTTCTGCACGATTTCCGAAAGCAATGATGTGACAACAAAACCCAAAGCCACCAGCATCGGTCTTCGGAACCGGCCTCCAGCGTCGGCCTCTTGAGCCAGACAGCCAGCGTCGGCCTCTTGAGCCAGACAGCCAGCGTCGGCCTCAGAGCCAGACAGCCAGCGTCGGCCTCTTGAGCCAGACAGCCAGCGTCGGCCACCAGCGCCGGCCCCCGGCATCGGCCACCAGCGCCGGCCCCCGGCGTTGGCCTCCAGCATCGGCCTCTTGAGCCAGATAGCCAGTGTCGGCCACCAGCGCCGGCCCCCGGCGTCGGCCACCAGCGCCGGCCCCCGGCGTCGGCCTCCAGCATCGGCCTCTTGAGCCAGACAGCCAGTGTCGGCCACCAGCGCCGGCCCCCGGCGTCGGCCTCCAGCGTCGGCCCCCAGCGTCAGCCATCAGCATCGGCCTCCAACATTGGCCACAGGTGTCGGCCTTAATAAGTCCCAGTACTGAAGCTTTGGTTCCGGCATTCGGCATTGCCACCCAGCGTCGGCCCCCAGTGTCAACCTTCATACGAGGATTAGTCTTAGGCAACTGACCCCGCGATCTAAGGACTACTGCCGGATAGCTCGGGCGTGTCAGCCTGATCAGCAGTTACCGCTATAAGCGGCCCTTATCCAGCAACAGTCCAACAACCTACCGTTCGATGAAACATCACAACGGAACAGTTCCGACGGTTCCAACAGACCAAGGTATACGGATCCCCAACAGGTATAAAAGGAGGAACCGAGCTCCATGCAAGGGGACTCTCTCTCTTTTTCTCTCTCAAAAAATAAAACTTGCTTGACAACAGTTCTACAAAGATCATATCCCTGTTCGACGACTCACTAACTTGGGTGTCGGAGGGTCCCCGCCGGAACCACCGGTCCGGGACTTTTTGCAGGCTCTTGGAGGAAAACGGCGGCCTTTTCCAAAGGACCAAGGCTCTTGGAGGAAGACGACGGCCCTTCTACGCACCCAGTGATTCCAGCCTGCCCGACGTTCACCATACGTGAGTCGGCCGCAACAAGTCCCATCAAAAGTTGTTGCTTGGCTATCTATATTTCTTCTTCTTCTTCTTCTTCTTCTTCTCTTCCTAAAATATTTTAGGACTAAATGTTAACATATTCCACAAGTGTGGTGTTCATACAACACTATAATTAGGGCTACAATAAGTTTGGTTGAGTCGGGTTAGATTATGCTTGATTTCAATCGGATATGATTTTACATTCAGTTCATAATTTTAAACCTAGATCCAACCTATGATTCCAGTCCAACTCAAAATATCAAGATTTGGGATCGAATTAGATCAAGTCATATTTTTATTTAAGTCAAATATCTAACTGATAATCAAATTTAGATTCATTAAAAAGTTTAAAAAGAGTCAATTGAAGCTTAACTTTTTTATTCAAAAGCATTTAATTCTATACAAATAAATAATTATTCTAAAGTTGATAACTTATAATATTAAAAATATTTATTGATATATTTAAAGATATTATAAATAAAATCTAAGAAAATAAATAATAAAAAAATCTATTAAAATAAATAATAAATATAAATATTTTGGTAATTAAGTGCAAAAAGATGAGAGAAAATCTAATTGTTAAGGTAAAATGTATTCAATAAATTGATAAAAATAATTAGAGTGAAAAATAAGACTTATATAATTTATGTTTATGTGCCCAATTAAATCGGATCCAATTAAACCAAGTTGTGTCAAAAATCTGGGTACGAGCTAGCCATCAACCGCAATCGATCGCCAGTGATCGATTAGTATATGGTTTGAAATGTCTTCCGATCCATTTGCTAATGAAGCGGAAACCATCGATTAAGCAACGAGGTCGTAATCAGTAGTCGGTCTGATCGAGAACATTGATTGGCGGTTGAATAATTAATATAGCCGTGATCACATAAAGTGTATAAATTTACTACTAAAAGAGACTTTCATTAGTTGAACAACAGCCTAGTTTTTACTCGGGAGTTATATGAATTCCAACGAAGGCCCGGATAAATTGAAGAAAGATAAAGATGCTCCATCTACTTGAAAGAAGAAGTTATGCATTGCTGAGTTGTTGACATTCTCTATCATTTATAGACATCTTCTGAGACTGAGTAGCCTAGGCCTTAGCTATTCATTATATATCCTTCTTTTTTATTCCCAATACCAATATTTATTATATATTTTTATACTTGAGCAAAGAACTTTTTATTTTAGCTCAAAACATCTAAATATATAGGTTGCTATTTCATGACAAAATCTCCTCTATTTTTTTTCTTATCATTATTGACATCTTTTTGACTCCGAAACTGAAGTATATGTGCTTGCATACTATATACAATTCTTACAAAAAAAATAGTACGTAGAACTCATGAGAATTTCTCCTCTAAAGAAACTATAATTGTGCGCGCAACTTTTAGACCTATGCCAACAAATTGGTAATCAATACTGCATCCTATATGATGATGATGTATTTCATCTTAAAGAGCAAAATTATAATGCTTATCTATTGCTAAAATGTTGTTAATTCTGCTAACAGTTGAACTAGTAGCAAAAAAAAAATGCTCCCTTCGAAGAAGGAAAGAAAAACTCTTTGGTATCACTTTTATTTTGTATTTTTTATTTTTAAAGGTAGAAGCACAAAATCTAATTAAAAAATATATTTAATTGCATTATTTTGTATTTTAAAAATAGCTTTCAATAGTTAAGAATAAAATGGAAGTGAAAAAAATAAAAAGCAATGGTGTCTATCAAATATCTTAATGCTGTCAATTAAGAAACATATAAAATATAAAAATAATTTTTTTTTAAATGTGTTAAAAAAAATAATAGTGACAGCAGATGCAACCTAGCTAAATTGTTCTATTTTGTTTGTTTTACAGTGTTGGTGCTTTAAAACTAAATAGCATCTGCGCAGCATTTCAAAATTATTGCTCAAATGAAAGCAATGAAGGGTGAGTTTTTAATTATATATATACATATTGTTCATATTTGTTCTATTTTGTTTACAAATTAAATTCACTGTTTGCTAGAAAAATAAAAGCCACATGCTTTCTCTTCTATCCTTATTAGCTTTGCTATAGAAATCTCCACTTTAAAACACTAGTATATATGGCATTCTGCAGATGTTTGGTTTGCGTACAAGAATTTATTCAACAGATGCGTCTCTTAAAGGATAAACTTATACCGCTATTCTAGGTATGAAAATGTCATCCTTAAACATATATAACGTGATGAAGATTTGTATATGTTTTGCTAAATCTTCTTTATGTTTACCTTTCATGACTCACAGCGGGCTCATCTTATCAATGCACACAGTGGCAAACTCTAAAGAAGACTTTGCTAGATATTGATTGGAAATTATGATGGATAGAAGCTTTTGGCTGTCGATAGTACTTTGGTATCGTTATGCTAGGGAACATTTTCTCTTAATGTGGTGTTTGAAGAGAACTTCTTCTCCTTCTGGTTTGTTAGAGAATTTCTCGTCCTCTTTCTGGTTTGTGACAAACAGATAGACATATGGTTATTTTTCTTCCACTGAATACAGTTAATGGTAATTGATGTGGCTAAGTTCCATAAAATTAAAAGATAGTAGTGGCCTTGTATGAATTAAAAAAAAAAACTCTCAACTTTGTTTTTAATATTTTTATTAAATATATCGGCTCATAAATTTATTTAATTAAGTATAATCTTAATTGCCAACAATAACTTGATAAACTTAATATGATAGACATTAAAAAATAAAAAAGTCTAAGATGATATTATGTGTGAAAAACTTTATTTATTTTTCTCTCATTTCAATGCTTACATAGATCCTTTCCCTGCGACTATCTTTTATCTTCTACCATTGTCATCTCAATGCCTATTTCAATATTTTTTTATGTCCACCACGACAATTAAGACGGTCCGTCAAACTGCTATCGGTAGTGCTTACAAAATTATAGTTAATTAAATAAATTTTATGAATTAATATATTTAACTAAAAAATATTAAAAATTTATAATAAATTTATAAACTTTCGGCATACTTACTCAAGATGTGGAAAAATTAATGGAATGGCATACCACAAGTATTAACAAGCTTGCCAACGGGAACATAAACATTATTTCTCATACTAGACTAGATATTTGTAAATTTTTTTGCCATTTTGGAAAGACATTTTGATACTTGTAATATTGTTCTCATAATTAAAATGCTTCTCATATTTAAAATTGATGGGAAAGAATTTATATACGAATAAATACTAGTAGACTGTAATAAGCAACGGAATAATAAATAAAATACACAAACCATACAATCACGAAAAAATAACCATGGGCAGATCAGAGAAAAGATTTACTATAAAATAATAAATATCCAAATCTTAAAGTTCCTTATGTCACCAAAAAATACGGTCTCCTGTGTTACCTCTTTATTTTCTTTCTCTCTCTTCTTCTTTTGTTTTTCTATGCTCCCATGGCACTTAGTGGCGGCTCCTCCAAAAAAACAAAAAGAAAGGAAAAATAAACCTAATGGGCTGAATAAATGGGCCATGGGCCCAACAACCTCCCCCTTCAACCCATTGTCGGCACATCTCTTGCCTTTCTTTTGACAAGGTCTTTGTTAACATGTCTGCCCCATTTTCATTTATGTGAATTTTCTAAGCTGCAACTGCTTCTCTTCAAACACATTTTGAATCCAGTAGTATCTAACATCTATATGCTTTGACTTAAAATGAAAAGTTGGGTTCTTGCATAAGTAGATTCTTGCATAAGTAGATGGCGCTCTGGCTATCACAATGTACTACATAATTTTTCTATTTTAGCCCCAATTCATGTAAGAATTCTTTCATTTATAGCATCTCCTTACAGACAATATCTCCTTACAGACATCGATAGCAACAATATATTTTTCCTCTGTGGTGGACAAAGCTACACACCTTTACAACTAGATTGTCATGACATTGTTCCCCCTGTAAAAATAAGTATGAAACATGATATGGACTTTCTTGTATCAATATCTCTTGTCATATCTGCATCTATGTAGCCAATCAGCATAGGTGGAACACCCCCAAAGCTTAAACAAACTTTGGAGCTTCTTCTGAGATATCTGAAGATCCACTTCATTGCTGCCCAATGCTCTTTTCCTGGATTTGTAAGAAATCTGCTAGCAACACCCACTACATATGAGATGTCTGGCCTCGTACATACCATCGCGTATATCAAACTTTTGACTGCTAAAGCATAAGGAACCTTCTTCATTTTTTTCTTCTCCTCATTACTTGAAGGACTCTGCTCTGAGCACAACCTGAAGTGCATTGTTCATACTGAACCTATCCAATACATTCTCAATGTACTTTTCCTGTGACAACCATATTTTCTTGGTTTTTCTATCATGGAAAATCTGTATGCTCCCATATCCTTCATTTCAAATGACCTCAGTTTTTTCTTCAACCTGTCAATCACATATATATCTTTCCTAAGGATAAACATGTTATCAACATAAAGTAGGAGTATGATAAAATCCTCACTAAACCATTTGATATACACACAATGATCTGAAGTCATTCTTTTGTATCTATTTTTAGCCATACAATTTTTTGTACCACTGGAGCTTGCTTCAGCCCATACAAGCTTTTTTTAATCTGCTGACAAGATTTTCTTTACCTTTGACTTTGAAGCCTTCTGGTTGCTCCATATAATTTTTTTCCTCTAAATCACCATGAAGAAAAGTTGTCTTCACATCTAACTGCTCAACCTCCAAGTCTAACTAGCAGCAATACATAGAATAATACGAATTGAAGATATTTTAACAATAGCAGAAAAAATCTCTTTAAAGTCAATACCTTTCTTTTGACCAAAGCCTTTCACAACCAATCTGGCCTTATACTTTGGTTGAGAATACTATTGTTGAGTCTTTAACCTGAAAACCCACTTGTTCTTTAAAAGCTTCCTTCTTTTTGGTAGTTTCACTAAATCATATGTGTGGTTCTTCTATAAGGCACCTATTTCTTCCTGCATAGCTACTAACCACTCCTTTTTCTGCTCACTTTTAACTGCCTCCTGGCAACATTCTGGTTCACCTTCATCAGTAAGCATTACACTACAAGAGATTTTAAATATTGCGACGCCCAAATGCCTCGCAATTGCATCGCTAAACATGATATTGCGACGCAATTGCGACGCAACGAGGGCATCCCTCAACTGTCCGTCGCAATACCCTTTTTTTGTCGCAATATTGCGACTCTCTGCGACGCTCTTGCGACGCCACATTACGTCGCAATATTGCGACGCATGCAAATGCATCGCTAAATTTAAAAATAAATTTAGTTAGGAAAAAATTATTATTAAATATTGCGACGCACTAAATTGCATCGCAATATTTGATATTTAAAATTAATTTTTTTTAAAAAATTATTATTAAATATTGCGACGCACTAAATTAGGTTGCAAAATTGCGACTCATCCAGATGCGTCGTAATATTTAATAATAATAATTTTGATATAATAGCGACGTAATTTTAGTCGCTAATGCATCGCAAATAAAAATTATTTTAAAATATTACGATGCAAGGTAATTGCGTCGCAATATTTTAAAATAATTTTAAGATAAAATAGCGACTCAATTGTAGTCGCTAATGCGTCGCTAATAAATTTATTTTTAAATTATTGCGATGCCAGGTCATTGCGTCGTAATATTTAATAATAATATTTTAAAAATATTAGCGATCCAATATCAGTCGCTAATGCATCGCAAATTTTGTTTTTAAAAATATTTAAATGATTAAAAATTAAAACGGTTAATTCAATTTCGCTAAATCAAATATTGATATAAACATTTTTCACTCAATCCACATAATAATATATTTCAAAAAATAATTTATATATTAAAATTTTGAAGTTTTTACAACATAAAAAAAAAAAAATACATCAAGAATCTGAACGATCACGTGGAGGCTGTGGAGGCTGAAGAATCTGCGACAAGCGGCTAACCATATCCTGCAAATAATGCATCTCATCTCGTATGTCTGCAACCTCCTGATCCCGGCCTCGCATACGATCCTCAAAACCCTGCTCGACCTCCTAGCGAATCTCCTCTGCAATAGATCTGCGAAGCTCCTGTAAACGCTCGGGAGGAAGATCAGCAGGAACTCGCAAGCTGGAGGCCTGATGGAAAAAAATGTAGAAGCTCTAGTGCCCATACCATAGACCCTGCGGTCTCGTGGCTGGGCACCAACAGCCTCCAAAAACACACGTCGACTCTCCTCTGCTGAGAGTTCGACGGGCGTCTCCCCATCAGTAGAGTCGACCTGCGATGCCTGGGAGCGAAGCTCCTCGACTCGTGTCTTGAAATTATGAAATCAACAATAAATGAGTTAATAAATTTCTCGAAATAAAATTTTAGAAATTAAACAGATACTACATAAATCTAATTTCTTACCGTAACCTCCCGTGATCGCGTGTCGACCCAGGAGCCGTCCCTCCTGGTGTGTGTTGCCCTGAATAGATGAAACTCACCAGGATCTCCGCCCTCCTGCTCAGTCTATAACAATAAAAAAAATGATATTAATACAAATATTTATAAATAACTAAAATAGTAATTAAAATATTTATGTTTTCTTACCATACGCCGTCTGTGCTCCTGAATCGAAATGGAGCCCGAAGTATGACGGGAGAGACCCGTGCCAGGACCGCCCTTCTCAGATCGGCGGTTCGTGCTGGCTGATGCGGACCTCCTGCGCCAGCCATCGGACTCCCAGGCCTGCTGCCACTCGTGCCAAATACCCTTTAGCACGTGCGCAGGACGCTGACCCGATGACCTCCAACGATGAAGCATGTCGGAGTATCGGCGTCGCGTCAGAGCCTCCCATGCTGCCCTAATGGCATCATGGGTGGCAGGATCCCACGTAAACTTTTTCTGCATTAAAATAAATAGTTAGTTTCTGAATTTATTAACTTTAAAGAATTATATATCACTGATAAATTGTATTTAATAAGTTTACCTGAAACTCAGAAAAATAAAACTCCCTCGTGGCTGGCGATACGTGGCGCCAATCGTAGCCACTGGGATCTGCACGCCTCTGAAAAACGGCGCTGATGTGGCTGGAGACATGATGCTGCTCAATGAATCTATTAAAAAAATGCAAGTTTATAAGTAAATGACTTAAAATATAAATAAAATATTTTTAATTACTATATACTTACATCCCCTGAGCATCAAGTCTAAGTACAGTGCGGCCGCCAATCGCGAAAGAACTCTCGGAGGTCTGTGCCGATCGGCTGGATGGTAATACTGGTGCAGAGATCGAAGGCTGCGCCTCTACTGGAGATCCAAACTCTCCATCTCTGATGCTCATGTGATCTGATCTCGCAGTATCCAAACTACATCTCTGCTCACCCAAACTGTCATCGGTAGATCTACCTCTGCCTCTCATACTGAAAATACTAAAGATTCACACAATTAAATTACAATTAATGATTGACTATGTAAGAATTTAACACTTATAAAAAAAAGTTAAATTTTAAAAAACCTTTATGTTTAATCGGTGTCATTTGTTTCGTGAAATGTTGGTTCAACATCCGATGCCGTATCGGATTGCGAATCAGTTTCATTATCATCGGAAGGAAACCGAACATTTGCATCCGCAATTTCTTGGACATCACCACTTGGATCTCTAAGTGATGTTTCAGGAGCCCTTGTGTCATCCTCAATTGCATGCATTTCCATCTCATCCTCTTGAAATGCAGGGCACTCGGTTGATTGACTTGATGAACTCTCCTCTAATACGATTGTTGAACATGGGACGATTTTAGAAACGGCCCACCAATCTCGCTTGTCGTTGCGCAAACTTGGATATCCACAGTAAAAGACTTGCTGAGCTTGGGATGCAAGGATGAATGGGTCATATTTCTGCAATCTTCATCGATGGTTCACTTCAACCAAATTATAGTCGTTATGAACCCTTTTGCCCACAGGAACTATCGGATCGAACCAATCACAACGAAACAATACGGTTCGTTTCATAGGCCAACCGGGATATTCAACTTCAACCACCTCTACTAACTTTCCATAATAATCCTGCATATTTGCTCCAACACTTTCTCCTTTTACACACACGCCCCAGTTCTGCGTGCCTCTTGAAGCTGCTAATCGTTCAATCTGAAATTTGTACCCATTTACAAAATAGCCAGTAGAGGTTGTTACGGTCTTCAATGGCCATTGCGATAGACATTTAATGAAAAAATTGTCGGTTGTCGACCATGGACCGTTGACCTATAAATTAATAAGCTATTGACATCCAATTCAAAAAATAATAGCCATTATCGAAATTGATTGAGTGATACTACTCACAAATTCATAAAACCAGTAAGCAAACTCCGTTTCTAATTTTTGCCCAATTGCAACTTGACTGATGTCGGGATTCATTTGTCGGTGTCTATCACAAAACATCCTTATGGGATGAAAATGATGAAAACTACTGTTAGAAATTAAATATTATGGTATATTATTATATAAATTTAAATTTTCAATTTAGCATTGAAGTATACACTTACTCAATATATGGATCGACTTCTCGACAGTTCATTAGGATGTAATAATGTGCTGTATTATACTCCATATCGCTAAGCTTTCTTGACTTCTGCCCACCAAATGAACGGCCGATAGCTTTAAAAATTGATATTCTACCGTCATTAGCTTCTGCTTCGTCCACACATACGTCATCGTTACGACCATGATTTCGGCTCCTCGTGTGGACGTGACCCTCAAAGTAATGTGAGGCAAAAGCTGAAACTTCTTCGACCAAGTGTGCATTGCATATAGAACCTTCAACCCTTGCCTTATTACGCACATTATTTTTTAACTTCTTAAGATACCTATATGTAAAGTTGCAACAAAAAATTAACGAATTTTTCAAGCAATGAAATAATATTTGAAATGTCAACATATCTTAATGATGTATATATTTACCTCTCGAAAGGATACATCCAGCGATACTGCACGGGACCAGCTATGCTCGCTTTGTATGGCAAGTGAACCGGTAAATGCTCCATTGAGTCAAAAAAACTGGGAGGAAATATTCGCTCAAGCTTGCATAAAATAATTGAAATTTCCTCCTCAAGCCTTGCCATGGATGCAGAAGTAATGACTGCGGCAGATAACTCCTTGAAGAATAAGCTGAGCTCCGTAATTGCCTTCCAGACATGTTGCGGAAGCAACTCACGAAAAGCTATAGGTAATAATCGTTGCATGAAAACATGGCAGTCGTGGCTCTTCATGCCGAACAACTTGAGCTTATGCTTGTCCACACACCTACCGATATTTGAGGCATAACCATCTGAAAATTTTAACCCTCTTAGCCAGTTACATAAAACTTCTCGTGAATTTCTATCAAGAGTGTAACATGCTTTAGGATAGGTCCCATCGGCACTCCTTCTCAAATCACCTCTTCTGCAGTACTGATTAAGTTCTTCTCTTGACTTTGCAGTATCTTTTGTTTTTCCCAGGATGTTTAGCACCGTGTTAAATATGTTATCAAAGAAATTTTTCTCGATATGCATAACATCCAAGTTATGCCGGATGAGATTTGTGCTCCAATAAGGCAAATCCCAAAATATACTTCGCTTCTTCCAGTTATGTTCTTTACATATACGGCTATTTATTCTATCTGCATCTGGTTCCCATGCATACATCAACCCCAAATGCTCTATAGAATCAAATAGATCCGTGCCGGACCTAACCGGTTCGGCAAATTTTGTGACTGCTTTGTTCTTTCGGAAGGCGATCAAGTTACACCTATAAGGATGATTTGGAGGAAAGAACTTCCTATGGTTATCAAACCATGACTGCTTACCACTCTTCTGCAATGTAAATGCATCCGAATCATACATGCAATGAGGGCATGCCAGACGTCCAGCAGTGCTCCAACCAGACAACATTGCATATGCCGGAAAATCACTTATTGTCCACATCAAAGCAGCTCTCATTAAGAAATTTTGTTTCATAGAAATGTCGTAGGCTACCACTCCTGTTTCCCACAACATTTTCAATTCGGCCACCAACGGTTGCAGAAAGACATCAATCTTCTCCTTTGGATTTGATGGTCCTGGAACCAAAACGGTTAAAAACATTGCAGTATCTTTCATGCACTTCCACGGAGGAAGGTTATATACAGTCAGTATCACAGCCAACATGAATACTGTTGCCCCGCTTGACCAAATGGTTGGAAGCCATCGGTACAAAGACCTAATCTCACATTCCTTATATCTTCAGCGAAATCAGGATGATTTTCATTGAAATGCTTCCAAGCCTTTGAATCCGATGGATGCCGCATTTCATCCTCTTTAGATTCATGTTCGGCATGCCATCTCATATCAGCAGCTGTTACCTCAGATCTGTATAATCTCTGCAGGCGTGGGGTAAGAGGAAAGTAATGCATCCTCTTGTAAGGCACACTTTTCCTTCTACTTGTACTAGCTCCTCCTTCGCTGTTTTTGTACCTCGATTGCCCACAAATCTTACACCATCTCAGCTCTGAGTCTTCACCCCAAAATATCATACAATTGTTCAAGCAACAATCGATCTTATTAACTGGGAGCCCAAGCCCACGCAACAACTTCTTTGTTGCGTAAAAACTGTCTGCGGCAACATTATCATTTAGCAGAATTTCTTTGATTAACTCAGCTACAGAATTGAATGCCTTTTCTGATAATCGATGTTCTGCCTTAATATTCAACATTCGAGCAGCTGTAGAGAACTGGGAATGACCCTCACACCCAGGATACAATTCTTGATTCGCAGCACGCAATTGTTGTGCTTCTGGATTTGGTTCTTCCATAAATGTATTCTGATTGAAGTCATTACCCGATGCATTCATCACCATTTGTTCATATGTGTTTAAATTCACAAATGGTTCATCTACGGGAATTGACTCTTGTTGGCCTATAACAGCTGCTGGAATATCCTCTGGTTCACCATGACAGTACCAAACATAGTAATCAGGAACAAAACCCTTCTTACACAAATGCACCTTAACAGTTTCCACATCTCTGTAGGCTTTATTCTGACACCTGTGAAAGTTGCATGGGCACCTAATCTTAGGCCCATCCATCCATTTAGGTTAGCTACATGCAAATGCGATAAATTCTTCCAATCCATTCAGAAAATCTGGATTCAGCAAGCCATCTTTTATCCTTGCATACATCCATGAGCGAGTCCCGCTCATTTTTGACCGACTTATACAAAGTCTGGTAAATCATTAAATGAAACCAAAAAATAAAACTATATTAGTATTAATAAATATATAACTAAATTATTTCTTGGGCACAACTAAGGTTAATTACAACCAATTAAATCATTTATAAGTACCCAAAATTTTTTTAGGTAACTAAGGACCCTACCATGCAAGGGCGAGCCACGGCTACGATCCGTGGGGTGCTAGCAAGGACCGATGCATAGGTTCATGGCTAAAGGGAGGGCTTGAGTTTGTGTCGGGCCGCAAGGCGGTGCGTTTAGTCATTAGACTTCACAAGAATTCAAGTGTCTTAAATAATTCTACCTTCACTCCATGTCATAAGGTAAGGCCCTATCCCATTCAAGAATATTTTTTGTGATATGTTATTCTGCTATTAATTATCATCGATCGGTAACATTGAAATTTCGGCAGCATTTCCCCATATGTTCTCCTACATGTGTGGTATATAAGCCACACTAGGAGAACGTATGAGCAAATGCAATCCGAAATCTCACCCCACGATGATTACTAGCAGACTAACATGTCACAAGAAATATTCCCAAACTGTCCACCAGGACAATTTGAGAATTTGCAAGACTAAGGCTTACAAATTCTCAAACGGGTCTAAAGGTTAAAGTGCTGTGATTATGGAAGTCCGAAGACAATCGAACTTATGCTTGTTATTCTTAACTTCTTGTGAATTATACATGTAATCACTAACTTTTTTAAGATTATTACGTCAAATACAAATGTTTGCGAATACTAAAATGTAAATCATTGAAACTACTAATTTGTTGCTGGAAATTAAATAATATTACAACAAAACATTTTATTTAATATTTCAAACTATAATGCATCATTCAGTTTGCAGCAGAATATAAATAATCAAGACATAACAATTGTAAATGAGTATAAATGCACAAATACTATTATCATAAACATTCTGCTTAAATTAATTATTATATAAATATTATGTAAATTAAATAATAATACAACAAGACTTCCTATCTAGCATTACAAATATTATTGAATAATCAAGACATAACAAAAAGTCGATCCCCCCTCCCCCTGTTTAGGAAATTTTTTTTTTGGTTTTTTTTGTCACAGTGGCCTGGCCACCGCTGCCGTGGCCGGACAAGAAAAGAAAGGGGGGGTTCCCCCCTCCCCCCTGTTAAGGATTTTTTTTTTTTTTTTGTCACAGTGGCCTGGCCACCGTGGCCAGGCCACTGCCGGCCACGGCAGCGGCCGTGGCCGGACAAGAAAAGAAAGGGGGGGGTGGGGGGTTTCCCCCCTCCCCCCTGTTAAGGAAATTTTTTTTTTTTTTTCTCACAGTGGCCTGGCTGCCGTGGCCGGACAAGAAAAGAAAGGGGGGGGGGTTTCCCCCCTCCCCCCTGTTAAGGAAATTTTTTTTTTTTTTTTGTCACAGTGGCCTGGCCCACGTGGCCAGGCCACTGCCGGCCACCGCAGCGGCCGTGGCGGACAAGAAAAAAAGGGGGGGGGGTTTCCCCCCTCCCCCTGTTAAAAAAATTTTTTTTTTTTTTCACAGTGGCCTGGCCACCGTGGCCAGGCCACTGCCGGCCACGGCAGTGGCCGTGGCCGGACAAGAAAAGAAAGGGGGGGGTTTCCCCCCTCCCCCCCAGTTAAGGGAAAATGTTTTTTTTTTTTTCATAGTGGCCTGGCCACCGTGAAGAGGCCACTGCCGGCCACGGCAGCGGCCGTGGCCGGAGAAGACGGCCACGGCAGCGGCCGTGGCTGCCTTGTCCGGCCGCGGCCACGGCCGTGGCCGGACAAGAAAAAACAAGGGGGGGGAGGGTTTCCTCCCCTCCCCCTGTTAAAAAAAATAAATTTTTTTTTTCACAGTGGCCTGGCCACCGTGGCCAGGCCACTGCCGGCCACGGCAGCGGTCGTGGCCGGAGAAGACGGCCACGGCAGCGGCCGTGGCCGCCTTGTCCGGCCGCGGCCACGGCCGTGGTCGGACAAGAAAAAACAAGGGGGGGGGGAGGGTTTCCTCCCCTCCCCCTTTTAAAAAAAAAAAATTTTTTTTGTGATTACAGTGGCCTGGCCACCATGGCCAGGCCACTGCGGCCACGGCAGCGGCCGTGGCCGGAGAAGACGGCCACGGCAGCGGCCACGACCGTGGCCGGACAAGAAAAAACAAGGGGGGGGGGTTTCCTCCCCTCCCCCTGTTAAAAAAAAAAAAAATTTTTTTTTTGTGATTACAGTGGCCTGGCCACCGTGGCCAGGCCACTGCCGGCCACGGCAGCGGCCGTGGCCGGAGAAGACGGCCACGGCAGCGGCCGTGGCCATAGGGAAATCAAAAAAAAAACAAAATTTTTTTTTAGATTATTGGGGCTAACCTTGGTTGAGATGAGATCGCCGGGTAGCCGGAGTCGGATGAGGTCGCCGGGTAGCCGGAGGACGGGGATGCGCCGGACAGTTGAGCGAGGATCACGGCGGCGCTAGGTCAAGACGGGAAGGAGAAAGGAGAAAGGGGCCGGCTTAAATATAGGTAATTAGCGACGCCAAAGTTGCGTCGCAATTTTCATCGCAATATTTTTTTTTTTTTATTAGCGATGCACTAGGGCATCGCTAATCCATCGTTAATACATGTTTATAATAATTTTCTGAAAACATAGCGACGCCAATAAATGCGTCGCTAACGAGTCACTAAATTGGCGCCATCATCTGGCGGAAAAAATATTTTTATTTTCTAATAATTGCATCGCTAAGGCGTCGCAATATTTTTTAATATTTTAAATTGATTAAAATAAAAACTTATTACATATATTGCGATGCAAGCAGTGCGTCGCAATTATTTTTTAAATATTTTTAAATGAAAATATTTAAATTTATTATAATAATTGCGATGAAAAATTACGTCGCAATTATTTTTTAATATTTTTAATCATCTATATGTATTCTAATAATATTGTGACGCATATATTTTATCGCAATATTTGTTTTAATTTTTTTAAACTGCGTCGCTAAGGCGTCGCAATAATTTGTTAATATTTATAAATGATAATATTTATAATTAATGTTAATTAACTGTGTCGGAGAGGCGACGATCCGACGGTTGCGATCGATCCAAGCCCTGATTCCGATCGGCGACGACCGATCGCGGACCGCGGCAATCCATCCGAGATCGGTGACGATCCAACGGTTGCGATCGATCCAAGCCCTGATCCCGATCGGCGACGACCGATCGTGGACCGCGGCAATCGGTCCGATCGGCAAAGATCCAACGGTTGCGATCGATCCAAGCCCTGATCCCGATCGGCCACGACCTATCTCGGACAGTTGCAATCCGTCCGAGATTGGCGATGATCCGACGATTGCGATCAATCCAAGCCCTGATCCCGATCGGCCACGACCGATCTCGGACTGTGGCGATCCGTCCGAGATCGGCGACGATCCAACGGTTGCGATCGATCCAAGCCCTGATCCCGATCGGCGACGACCGATCGCGGACCGCGGCAATCGGTCCGATCGGCAAAGATCCGATGGTTGCGATCGATCCAAGCCCTGATCCCGATCGGCCACGACCTATCTCGGACTGTTGCAATCCGTTCGAGATCGGCGACGATCCGACGGTTGCGATCGATCCAAGCCCTGATCCCTATCGGCCACGACCGATCTCGGACCGTGGCGATCCGTCCGAGATCGCGACGATCCAACGGTTGCGATCGATCCAAGCCCTGATCCCGATCGGCGACGACCGATCACGGACCGCGGCAATCGGTCCGATCGGCAAAGATCCGACGATTGCGATCGATCCAAGCCCTGATCCCGATCGCCACGACCTATCTCGGACAGTTGCAATCCGTCCGAGATCAGCGATGATCCGACGGTTGCGATCGATCCAAGCCCTGATCCCGATCGGCCACGACCGATCTCGAACCATGGCGATCCGTCCGAGATCGGCGATGATCCAACGGTTGCGATCGATCCAAGCCCTGATCCCGATCGGCGACGACCGATCGCGGACCGCGGCAATCGGTCCGATCGGCAAAGATTCGACGGTTGCGATCGATCCAAGCCCTGATCCCGATCGGCCACGACCTATCTCGGACAGTTGCAATCCGTCCGAGATCGGCGACGATCCGACGGTTGCGATTGATCCAAGCCCTGATCCCGATCGGCCACGACCGATCTCGGACCGTGGCGATCCGTCCGAGATCGGCGACGATCCAACGGTTGTGATTGATCCAAGCCCTGATCCTGATCGGCGACGATCGATCGCGGACCGCGGCAATCGGTCTGATCGGCAAAGATCCGACGGTTGCGATCGATCCAAGCCCTGATCCCGATCGGCCATGACCTATCTCGGACAGTTGCAATCCATCCGAGATCGGCGACGATCCGACGGTTGCGATCAATCCAAGCCCTGATCCCGATCGGCCACGACCGATCTCGAACCGTGGCGATCCATCCGAGATCGGCGACGATCCAACGGTTGCGATCGATCCAAGCCCTGATCCCGATCGGCGACGACCGATCACGGACCGCGGCAATCGGTCCGATTGGCAAAGATCCGACGGTTGCGATCGATCCAAGCCCTGATCCCGATCGGCCACGACCTATCTCGGACCGTGGCGATCCGTCCGAGATCGGCGATGATCCAACGGTTGCGATCGATCCAAGCCCTGATCCCAATCGGCCACGACCGATCTCGACCGTGGCGATCCGTCCGAGATCGGTGACGATCCAACGGTTGCGATCGATACAAGCCTGATCCCGATCGGCAACGACCGATCACGGACCACGGCAATCGGTCCGATCAGCAAAGATCCGACGGTTGCGATCGATCCAAGCCCTGATCCCGATCGGCCACGACCTATCTCGGACAGTTGCAATCTGTCCGAGATCGGCAACGATCCGACGGTTGTGATTGATCCAAGCCCTGATCCCGATCGGCCACGATCGATCTCGGACCGTGGCGATCCGTCTGAGATCGGCGACGATCCAACGGTTGCGATCGATCCAAGCCCTGATCCCGATCGGCGACGACCGATCGCGGACCGCGGCAATCAGTCCGATCGGCAAAGATCCGACAGTTGCGATCGATCCAAGCCTTGATCCCGATCGGCCACGACCTATCTCGGACAGTTGCAATCCGTCCGAGATCGGCGACGATCCGACGGTTGCGATCGATCCAAGCCCTGATCCCGATCGGCCACGATCGATCTCGGACCGTGGCGATCCATCCGAGATCGGCGACGATCCAACGGTTGCGATCGATCCAAGCCCTGATCCCGATCGGCGACGACCGATCGCGGACCGTGGCAATCGGTCTGATCGGCAAAGATCCGACGGTTGCGATCGATCCAAGCCCTGATCCCGATCGGCCATGACCTATCTCGACAGTTGCAATCCGTCCGAGATCGACGATGATCCGAAGGTTGCGATCGATCCAAGCCCTGATCCCGATCGGCCACGACCGATCTCGGACCGTGGCGATCCGTCCGAGATCGCGATGATCCAACGGTTGCGATCGATCCAAGCCCTGATCCCGATCGGCGACGACCGATCGCGGACCGCGGCAATCGGTCCGATCGGCAAAGATCCGACGGTTGCGATCGATCCAAGCCCTGATCCCGATTGGCCACGACCTATCTCGGACAGTTGCAATCCGTCCGAGATTGACGACGATCTGACGGTTGCGATCGATCCAAGCCCTGATCCCGATCGGCCATGACCGATCTCGGACCGTGGTGATCCGTCCGAGATCGGCGATGATCCAACGGTTGCGATCGATCAAAGCCCTGATCCTGATCGGCGATGACCGATCGCGGACTACGGCAATCGGTCCGATCGGCAAAGATCCGACGGTTGCGATCGATCCAAGCCCTGATCCCGATCGGCCACGACCTATCTCGGACAGTTGCAATCCGTCCGAGATCGGCGACGATCCGACGGTTACGATCGATCCAAGCCCTGATCTCGATCGGCCATGACCGATCTCGGACCGTGGCGATCCGTCCGATCAGCGACAATCCGAGGGTTGCGATCGATCCAAGCCCTGATTCCGATCGGCGACGACCGATCGTGGACCGCGGCAATCGGTCCGATCAGCAAAGATCCGATGGTTGCGATCGATCCAAGCCCTGATCCCGATCGGCCACGACCTATCTCAGATAGTTGGAATCCGTCCGAGATCGGCGACAATCCGACGGTTGCGATCGATCCAAGCCCTGATCCGATTGGCCACGATCGATCTCGGACCGTGGCGATCCATCCGAGATCAGCGATGATCCAACGGTTGCGATCGATCCAAGCCCTGATCCCGATCGACGATGACCGATCGCGGACCACGGCAATCGGTCCGATCGGCAAAGATCCGACGGTTGCGATCGATCCAAGCCCTGATCCCGATCGGCCACGACCTATCTCGGACAGTTGCAATCCGTCCGAGATCGATGACAATCCGACGGTTGCGATCGATCCAAGCCCTGATCCCGATCGACCACGATCGATCTTGGACCGTGGCGATCCGTCTGATCGGCGATGATCCGAGGGTTGCGATCGATCCAAGCCCTGATTCCGATCGGTCACGATCGATTTTGGACCGATCGCTATTTAACATAATTAATTTTTTTAAATATATAACGACGCAAAGGGTTGCATCGTATTTTTTTAATATGATAATTATAATATATAAAAAATTAACTTTAATTCTAATAATTACGATGCAACAAGTACATCGCTATATTAAAACATAATTTTCCTAATTAATATTTTGGCTTATTACATCGCTAATGCATCGCTATTTAACATAATTAATTTTTTAAAAACATTGCAACTCACTGTGTTACGTCGTCATTATTTTTTCTCATATTTATAATTTATAAAATTTAATTTTATTTAAAATAATTGTGACGCAGTTATTGCGTCACTAAATTAAAAATAAATTTAATTTATTTTCTGGTTTATTGCGTTGCTAATGCGTCGCTATTTAAAATATTTAATTTTTCTAAAATATTGCGACGCACTGGGTGGCGTCGCAATATTTTTTAAAATATTAATACTGTAAAAAATATAATTCTATTTAAATTATTTGCGATGCAATTATTTCATCGCTAAATTAAAAATAATTTTTCTATTTTTTTAGTTTATTGCGTCGCTAAGGTGTCGCTATTTAAAATATTTAATTCTTTTAAATTATTACGACACACTGATTGGCATCGCAATATTTTTTAAAATATTAATACTTTAAAAAATATAATTCTATTTAAATTATTTGTGATGCAATTGTTGCGTCGCTAAATTAAAAATAATTTTCCTATTTTCTAATTTTATTGCATCGCTAATGCGTTGCTATTTAAAATATTTAATTCTTTTCAAAATATTGCGACGCACAGTTATGCGTCGCAATATTTTGTAAACTATTTGTACTTTAAACAATATAATTTTATTTAAATTATTTGCGATGCATTTGTTGCGTCACTAAATTAAAAATAATTTTTCTTATTTTCTAGTTTATTGCATCGCTAATGCGTCGCTATTTAATATATTTAATTCTTTTAAAAACATTGCGATGCACTGTGATGCATCGCAATATTTTTTTCCGATAATTAGATTTTATAAAATTTAATTTCATTTCAATTATTTGCGACGCAAATTGTGCGTCGCTAAATTAAAAAATAATTTTTCTAATTATCTATTTTATTGCGTCGCTAATGCGTCGCTATTTAAAATATTTAATTCTGTTAAAAACATTGCGACGCAAATATTGCATCGCAATATTTTATTGATATTTATATTTCATAAAAAATTAATTTAAAAATATTGCGACGTAATATTTACGTCGCAATATTAAAAATTTAATTTTTTTTTAATTTTTTGGTTAATTGAGTCGCTAATGAGTCGCTAATGCGTCGCAATATTTTGTTGTCACAAAGGCATCGCAAAGTGGTCGCAATTTAGCGATGCAATTATGCGTCGCTAAATTTGCGTCGCTATTTCAGTATTTTCTTGTAGTGTTATATATTCATCTGTAGAATACTTTTTGAAAGGTTGACATTGTCTGGTAGATCTTCTCAACTGAGGCTCTGTAGGCTCAACATGGTGAGTTAACATCTGCTCCTATAATATTTTCTTACACATCTCCCCCATCACTCTGACATACTGAAGGAATAATTAGGTCACAGTCTGTTAATCCTCCTACAAAAGACTTAACTGGTACCTCCTTCTTAAAGTCTTGAAGGGTTTGATCTTCAAAAAATATCATATCTCTACTTCTGAATACCTTTTGCCTTTCTGGATCCCAAAGTCTATAACCAAACTCATTATGTGAGTAACCAAGCAAAACACATTCTTTTATCTTACCATCCAGCTTGGACCTCTTAATGTCTAGAATATGTGCAAATGCATGGTAACTAAACACTCTCAAGTGCCTATAAGAGACATCTTTCCCTGACCATACATGCTCTACAACATCACCATCTATAGCTGTACATGGTAATAAGTTTATTACATCAACTGTTGTCTTCAATGCCTCATCCCAAAATCTTTTAGGTAACTTGGACTGTGAAAGTATACATCTGATCTTTTCCATGATGGTGCGGTTCATTCTCTTTGCAATTGCATTATGCATTATGCTGAGGAGTACCAGGAACTGTCATCTCATGCTGAATGCCATGTGACCTGCAATAATCATCAAATAACCCTATGTACTCACAACCATTATCTGACCTTATGCATTTAAATTTCTTTTCTGTTTCTCTTTCAACTCTGGCATAAAACTCTTTGAAGACATTAATAACCTGATCTTTGGTCTTCAAACCATAGGCCCAAACTTTCCTAAAAAATCATCTGTAAAAGTGATAAAATAAAGTGCACCACTGATACCTAGAACATTAACAGATCAACCAGGAGTTTTTGTCCTTAGAGAATCATAAACATCTGTATAGACACGATCCAAGACGTCCATTTTTCTAGACAAAGCAGGACTAGCGAAAGAAACTCTATGTTGCTTGCCAACCAAACAATCAACACATGGGTTCAGATGTATCCCTTTGAAGTCTGATAGAACTTCTCCTTTGGAAAGAACTTGCAGCCCCTTCTCACTCATGTGTCCTAGTCATTTATGCCACAACTCCATGCTGAAGTCTTTTTCTGTAGCATTCAATTGTTCACCATAAGCTTTAGCCCGCAACATGTATAAAGTGTGACACTTCTTCCACTGGCTACAACAAGTGAACCTTTACTGAGCTTCCATTATCTTTTACGAAATCTGCCATCAAAGTCTTCATCATCAAGTCTTTCAACTAAGATTAAATTCAGCCTCAAGTCAGCCACATGCCTTACATCCTTGAGCATCAACTTACAACCAAGATTGGTCTTTATATGGATGTCACCCATGCCAATGATGTCTGTTATGCCTTGATTTTCCATCTTGACAATACCAAAACTTTTAGTCCTATATGTAGAAAAAAAACTCCCTCCGTAGTGTAGCATGATAAGAAGTATCTGTGTCAATTACCCACTCATGATTCTGACACTCATATAAGAAGATACCATCAGAAGTAGACAAAATCAAATAATCACCACTATGTAATGTAGCAGTGATATTCTCCTTTGACTCTATATCCTTCACTTCTTTTCTTTTTTCCTTGCTCTTCTTAAGCTTTTTACACTGATTCTTGTAGTGCCCTTTCTCACCACAGTTGTAGCAAGTAATATCTTTCTTTAAACTTGATTTGCTTCTACCGTATGAATTGTCTCTATTTCTAGACTTTGACCGTTCTCTATTCTTTGAGATAAGTGCCTGTGAATCAATATGAGAAGTTTCTAAATTCTTCCTCAACTTCTCATTCAACAATCTTCCTGTTACTTGACTCATGGTGACAACACCATCTGATGTAGAATTACCGAGAAAAACCATCAGTGTCTCCCAACTTTCTAGCAATGAACTGAGAAGTAACAATGCTTGCAACTCATCATCAAGAGACATTTTCATGGAGGATAACTGGTTAGTAATACTCTGCATTTCATTCAAGTGCTCAGCAATAGAAGTGCCTTATTTGTATTTTAGATTCATAAGTTTTCTGATCAAGAAAGACTTATTGCCAGCTGTTTTTCCTCTCATAGAGACTTTCTAACATTTTTCAAAGAGAGTGTACAGAAGTCTCAGTGGAAACATGGTGAAAGACACTATCATCCAACCACTGCCGAATAAAACTGACTGCTTTTTGATCTAACATGATCCAAGCATCATCTGTTTTTATAACGGGCTTTGCATTGATCCCTTCCAAAGGTCCATATAGATCCTTGCAATATAAGAGGTCCTCCATCCTTAGTTCTTATATCATCCAATTGTTTTCATTCAGACTGATCATGCGAGAAATATTATCGGCCTCTATGCTCGCATACAAAAATTCATGAATTCTGGATTTTCTTGCAGATGTCCGATCTTCTCTAACGAGATTGAACCTGGCTCTGATACCAGTTGATGGCAAAGAATTCGTATACGAACAAATACTAGCATGTCATAATAAGCAGTGGAATAATAAATAAAATGCACAAACCACACAATCACACAGAAACACCAAGATTTATATGAAAAATCCCTTCAAAAAAAGAAAAAAAAACCATCGGCAAGCCAGAGAAGAAGATCTACTATAAAATAATAAATATCCAAATCTCAAAGTTTCTTACTTGGATCTGAGAAATAATCACAAGAGAATAATAGGGATATAAGGATTACGTCACCGAAAAATACAGTCTCTTACGTTATCTCCTTATTTTGTTTTTCTTCTCTTCTTCTTCTTCTTTTGTTTTTCTACGCTTCCACGATACTTAGTGGCAGCTCCTTCAAGAAGACCAAAAAGAATCAGGAAAAATAAAGCGTGCTCCCTTTCAATCCTAATGGGCTGAATAAATGGGCCATGGGCCCAACAAAAATTTTAAGAGAACCATGGAATTTGGGTTAGTAGTCTCATAGTTCAGGTCAAGCCAAGAAGTTCAAGAGACATCTGACAAGAAGTAGAAAAGAATTGGGAAGTCTATAGAGGTTGGACATACGTAAGTAGATGATGACTGTAGATTTATAAATTGAACTATATATCAATTATTCTAAGTGTTAGGTTTAAGTTCGACCCAATTTAAACTCAACTCAAGTAGTCTAAAATCAAGCTTGAATGCTCAAAATCAGTATCAAACCAACCCTGACGACCCAACTCAACCAGACTAGATTTATAAGATTTGAAACTGGTATAAAATAAATTCTAATATATGTCAGTTAGCATTAATCAACTGTTGGATCTAATTCAACAGCTAATCTCTGGTCCTTGTTGCATATAATCAAACCATTGAATCAAAACGTACTGAAATGAGAATAAATAGACCTTAATTGAAATTGATCAACTGCTTAATTGTGACCTGTTCCTCTCAAACAGCCAATTGGATGCCCCACCTTATAAGGACGCAAAAGCTAGCAATATTTTTTTTTTTTTAATACACGTTTCGAAGGAGATCTATATATACTGTGGGCCCAAAACTTTCTTCCACAAAAGTACGTGCAGGTGAGGAAAATGCTATGCGCGAAGAACAAAATGTTCCTGTTAAAAACCGGGAAAATAATCAAGAGAGAGGGAGAGAATGCGGTCTCCAAGAAAACAACACGACAGAAGGATGAGGCCTTGGATGCCTGACCTCTGGCGAGCCAACTTCGACTCCATCCGAAGATACGGAACGTCAAACACAAGACGGCGAGGATTCATTGGACGTTTCTATCTCTGGTCTCACCTTCCGCAAGCTAGATACAACAAGCAGCACACATTTGAGGGCCTCCACTTTTAATTAAACCTACTTAGCTGAGAGGTTTTTATGCCAATATCTGGTCTATTAATGTTTGATGACATGTAACACTTTTAAACCCACCTAATTTAGAGTTATTGGCCTCAATAATGTTTTTTTTTTTACAAGCGGACGATCATACCAGTCTAGCGTGAGTCAAACTCGAAAGATCGAAATACATGATTTGCTGCAAAATTAAAGGGCATGGGTCACCTATATGTTTGATAAGATGTAAAGCTCTAGTGGGTGAAGGATCATTAACCACTAGCTATTGAAATCAGCCGTATGGTAAATGTTGGCCCTTGCTAACAACAAAGAAAAAAAAATTATGACAAAAAAAGAATCATCTCTAATAGTAGGTCAATTCTAATCAAGTAGATTTCTCTCTTTTATGTCCTTGTTGATAATTTAACATTTCAACAAAAATAATTAATAATAATACAATCAAACACTTTAAACATTAACTATGATTAACATCCATCAGTCATCAATAGTTAAATCAAATTAATAAATCCTTAATGCAATTTGTTAGATATTTTTTATTTAGCAACCACCTAATAACTAATAAGTGATACGCATGTAATCATTTTTCTTGATAAGTAGCATGCATTTGCAATTATTTTTTAATAAAATCTAAGTGTTTTATATTAGGTGTCGGAAGATGAATATCTAATGGATTGCAAAAATTGATAATAAATTAATTATGTATTTTCTTGCAGTATAGCTTCACATGGAACTCATGCAAAGCATTGGGATGTGTCGTTATAATAAATTTTATGGATCACGCTTTTATTTTGGAAATGGCTGGTGTACATTGAATGGATGGAATTGGCTAAGAAAATAAATAAAAAGTGCATAATTCTTTGCACGCGTATTTTTATAAAAATCATTACTATACTGTACGTTTGTACGATATATAAAAGTGCATGCATTATTCTGATAGCCAGCACACTAAAGTTTGATTAGTTTCCAAATGAGCCATCTCAACTAAGGGACAAGAAAATATGGCCAATGAATGTGTACTTCTAAGTTAAAAAAAAAAAAAGACCTACGACCCATCGTATATCTTAAGGATAATTTACCGTATGCCATCTATTGCTCTAGTTGCCATCATCCCTATGAACATGAAAATACACAACCTAAAAGGCACAAAGAAAAAATTTCAAACTAACCGCTGCAGCAATTTGATTATTGGCAACAAGTAAAAAAAGGTCAAGCATCTTATCTAAGGAAAGCAAAATTTTTTTGAAGAGATTGAAGGAGGGGATTTCAACCAAAATTTTGCCTTTAGGTATTTTTCTTAATTTATCTCTGTGATTGCTCTTTGTGGCCTGATCAACCATGAGTAGTGAAAGCAAAGTTGAGTTTGAGAAATTTAATAGAAAAGAAAGTTTTTTCATGTGGAAGATAAGGGTTGAGAATTTACTAGTGCAAAATTTTCTTGATGTTGCTTTGGAATCAAAGCCTGAAGAGATGTCAGAAGGGGATTGGTTGTCTCTTGAGAAGAGGACATGTGCAGCGATCAAAGGATGTCTTGCTGATTCAGCTTTATACAGTGTCCTAGATGAAAAGAAACCGAAGGGTCTTTGGGCCAAGTTGCATTCCTTGTACATGGGCAAAAATATATCAATAAACTTATGTTGAAGAAACAATCATATAGTCTTCGGATGCAAGAAGACGGGGATATTGTTCTTCATATTCAGAAGTATGATAGGGTATGCAATGATTTGATACTTTTGGTGTTAAGATGAAGAAAAAAGATAAATCTTTTCTCTTGTTATATTCATTGCTTATGTCTTATGATCATCTTGTTACTACACTGCTTTATGAAAAAGAAATACTGCTTTATGAAGATATTATGTCTATGTTGAAATCTAATGAGCAGCGGGAAAAGATGACAGGAAAAGGTGTACCTCAGAAGAGCCTCATGATGGGAGAGATAATCGGTAAAGGAAAGGAGGTCAGCAAGCACAGGGGTCGATTCAGATCTAAGTCAAAGAAAGGCAAAGGCAAGTTCAAGTGTTACAAGTGTAATGGGGTTGGACACATAAAGAGGAATTATCCTCTTTGGAAGAAACCTCAAGAAGAGAAGAAAAAAAGGAATCTATCAGAACTGTTGAAGATGTAGGGGTCGAGGAGGACCTCTTGGTGGTTTTTCAGATGTACACAGAAGTACAATAGATAGTTGGTTACTTGATTCAGCCTGATTACATCATTATACACTGCATCGATCCTGGTTTGCAGATTATACTAAAATCGATGTGAAAAATGTGACATTAGGAGATAACCATTCTTGTAGGATGGCAAGAGTTGGCACAGTTAGGATCAGGATGTTTGATGGGGTTGTGAGAACTCTTACTCATGTGAAGCATGTTCCTGACTTGAAGAAGAACCTAGTGTCATTGGGGTACCTGAAGAGGAATGGATTTGGTTTTAGTTGTCATTCCGGGAATGATGTTCTCAACATTATGAAAGGTGCCATGGTTGTGATGAGGAGAAAGATGCTGAAAAATAATTTGTATCAGTTTGTTGTGTCTATGATGTGTGGAGGGTCTGAGACAGCGACAATAATGCACAGTTAGCAGGATATGTACTGCATGTAATATTCACCACTAGGAGTACTAAAACTTTGTATAGTTTCTCTTATCATACAATTTGAAAGAAAAAAAATAAATCAAAGAGGTCCAAGTATTTTTTTTCTTTTAACATATAATTTCTTTTTAAATAATTCAAGAAATTCTCTCATCCAATGTCTATCACATCAAGATTGTAAATGAAAAGTAAATAAAAAAAAGGACTATCATCCTAAATGGATGTGAAAAGTAATTAAGTTATTGAATAAAAAAAAGGAGTTATCTAATAAGGAAAAAGAAAGTTCTTTTTTTTTTATAATAATCTTCCTTTCAATAAGAAATGACTAATATCCTAATAATTAATTTTTAGATTGAATCTGCTACTACTGTAGATCGATGGCAATAAAGATAGAAAAATTAGATGTTCATAGAAAATTATTCTATTCAAGATGGGATGGCAATAAAGATAGAAAAATTAGATGTTCATAGAAAATTATTCTATTCAAGATGGGTTTGAAGGAATTAAAGAGGAATGGAGATGGAGCGGAGATTGAGGTCTCCATTCCTAAACTTAAATCTGAACTTAATTTTTTTAAAAATAAAAATATTTTTATATCTATGATTTTTCTAAATATATCTCAAAATCCTTTCACTTTGTTTAGTTGTAAATTTTAGATATTTACATATTCTAGCATCACCACTTTGTTCTTTTTCTTTGTTAAAATGAGTTTTAAAAAAATTCAAGCTTCCAGTTACTTGCTTCTGGTTTAAACTTATTAGAACTAGTCATTGGAATCCTTATTTGATAAGAAAAAAATTGCATATAACTTCAACGTAGAGTTTCAGATAATTCCGGCAAGCAGGTTACCGAAAACCTTATTGGATATTACTATCATAGAGAAAAGCCTCTTAATCTTGCGGATTAGTACGTTAACAATTGGTAGCATCTCACTTATTCCATCTTTCTTCCCTTCACGTCTTCATCCATGTACAATATTTGTTCATTAACCCAAAAGAAGGGTAGATACAAGCAAGCCTCTTATAAAACTTGAATATTTAGAATTATAAGATTCAAAAAGATATAATTCCTCATGATTTGTTTTCTTTTTTATTGAGAAAATCATGCAATTAAGAATGGTGTGCTTTGGTAGCTACTACTACTACTGAATTTTTATAATATTCTAGCAATACTTGCTCCAAACATGAAATGATATAATCATGGTCATTTAAATAATTAGTTTTTCTTATCAATAAAGGAAAATTGATGCAAGAAGCATTGATAAAAAATGAAGAAAAAAATAGTTCATAAATATCCCTAATTTGGATCAGAGAAAAAGTGATACTAAAATAAGCAAAACAAATTAAAATAAATGTAAAAATAAAAAAATCCTCATGAAAAACCAATAGAAGTTTACCGAACATAAAATATAGAATTCTTTATGCAGGCTTAATATAATTCTTTTAAAAAATTAATAGATGTAATATTCAGATAACATCTAGAGATTTAACACGTGATGACACTAAATGATGTTCAAGATAATGCGATCTTTACATGTAAAACCATAGCATAGTGATAGTATTTTCGCACTATATACCATGATAGGTATTAATTTTCCTTTAGACAGTTGCTAGTGTAGCATTTTAGGGTTCATAATGACTTTATTTCTTTTTAAAAAACTTTATAAATATTCTTTAAAAAATATAATAATCATGAAAAATATATTTTTGAATAATGTTTATCAATCATCTCAATGGAACTTCTTAAAGTCATCTTAGTTTTTATAATTAATTTTTCAGTTTTAAGTCTTGTCCCATTGACTTGCATCCATACTTCAACTAGAGCATTTAATTTTATAAGCAAATCCAAAAGTTTATCTTGCTTAATCACTCTTTATATATGCTTTGTCATAATACCAATAGGAGTAGCTCTCATAATAGTAATAAAAAAAATCTTTATCATTATCATGACAACGAGAATAAAGTTTGCACTTTCTTATAAAATAAAAGTTATTGTTTGGATGATGATGTTATAATATGCATAAAGCGTTAAGAAATACCTATTTTGGGAGTTGAAAATGCAAACCTAATCTTTTATTCTTCCGTTAACTTAAATAACAGACATTTATTGAGCACATCTAATATAAGTTGCCTCGGTTAGTCACATTTTTAATGCAAGTATTGCCATTAAATAAAACAGAATCAACTATCATGATAGTGACAATTTTTTTAAAAAAAAAATTTTGATCATGATCATGGCAACCTGTATGAAATCGCTAATTCAATATAGCATTATATAGGTCATTATTCTTGTAAGGATGAGATTACAATACACAAATTACAAATAAAGAACAATTTTAGTAGTTGGAAATGCAAAACTAAACCGCTAAATATAAGTTGCAAGGCGTGGATCTTTGCATACAGGGTAATTATATATTTATTTTATTGCAAGATAAAAATAGTACTGCCACTTTTTTTTTTTTTTTTGTCCTTTGAAACCCCTTTCTCCCTCTCACCTATCTTTTTACGTGCCATCCCCCTCCTTCTCCTCAAGAGTTTTTTTTTTTTTTTGGTACAGATGGATGATCACACTATCTTAGTGCGAGTTAGCCCAAATATATCAGAATACAAAATTTACTTAAGGACAAGGAGATATGGGTCATCCTAATTCCATATCCAAAATCCCGCATAATGAGCCACAGAGGCCGCCATCCAATCTTCCGCTAAATTAGCTTCTCGATAGATATGTCGGATCCGGGCTTTGTGAACTTCCTAAAGAACAAACCAAATGTCGAGGAGTAGGGGATTGATGGGGACTTGGTTGCAGCTTTCCATTTAGAGTCACCGGATGACAGTTAGAGAATCTCTCTCAATGAAAAGGCTATAAGCATGAAGAATTCATGCAGCATAGGAAATACTAGCCCAAGCTGCATAAAGCTCAGCTACAGGGACAAAGGAGTCTAGGATGCCAAAACCGTCCGCCGACAGCAAAACTCCATTAATCCCTCGAATAATAAAGGCTGAACCTGCTAATCTTTCCCAAACACTTCCATCAAAGTTGATTTTGATAAACCCTAGAGGGAAGGACTTCTAAAAAATAAAAACTATATGCCGGTTCGCTGCTGAAGCAGCAGGGAAACCTCAGTGGCCAGAGATGTCAAAATCAGTACCATTGCGATGAAGTGCAAATTTCACGGATAGAGATCTACCTTTCCGCACAATCCTATGAAAAGATATAGCATTATTAGTGAAGATAAGCAGGTTCCGCGAGATCTGATAGGCTATAACTGCCCAAAGGGCGCCCTTTTGCTGGGTGGTCCTCCGAAGATCATCTAGGAAAGGAGACCGTGAAGAGTCTGTATCATCCACTCTGTAGTAATAACCCATCCTCGGCAAGATTCAGCTCACTCTAGGGCAGATAAGATGGCATGATCTGTAGTCTCCTCCTCCTGCCCATATAAAGGGCAAGTCGTCTGGATGGACAGTCCTCTCCCAGAGAGAAGGGAATAAGTAGGAAGACAGTCCCATACAACCTTCCATACGAAGAGCTAGACCCTGGGATGAATAGAGAGCTTTCAAATCCAAGCAACATCCCTCGTGCCCTGAGGCTGTGGTCTATACACCTTCATAAGGTCCCTGGTGGGAGCCCTAGAAAGACAAGTTCTCCATCGTAATCTCGTATCGGCTATATGCCTCAGGATGAGCGGAATAGAAAGAATCCGCTGAGAAACCTCCTTCCCAAATAAACAAGTCATCGTGGGGGTATGCCAGGAGGAGGGATCTTAAGTGATCAAATCCTTAACCCTCATGCTATTCGGAACATCAGTGCTAATAAAAGTTGTCTTGGTAGTATTCGGACTGAAGCAGATTGTAGACTTTTCTAAGTTGACATTCTGATCAGAAGCCTGATAGTAGCACTGAATAATGGAAGCATAACTAGCCACATTACGAAGAGTAGCCTGTCCCAGAAGTATGCAGTCATCCACAAAAAGAAGACGAGAGACTGAAGGGCCCGCCATAAAAGGGGCAATGCAACAATCCTGTGCTTGATAGAATGCACGAGATAAGTCATCCATAGCCAGGATGAACAGAAAAGGGGATAATGGGCATCCTTATCTTAACCCTACAGCATAGTGGAAGAAATCGATCTGATTACTGTTAATGATAAGAGAGAAGGATGGCTTCTGGATGCAGGCCATAATCCAATCAATAAATAGGCCATCAAATCCAAATTTATGAAGAGTTCGGTGCAAAAAACCTAGCTTAATCTATCGTAGGCTTGCTCCATATCAAGCTTAATAGCCATGAGACACTGTCTGTCTAAGGCTCTCTAAAGATCATGTATAAACTCCTGGGCTATAAGGACATTATTCGAAATGCTCCGCCCTCTAATAAAAGCCTCCTGTTCAGCAGAGATAAGACAAGGAATCACATCTCGCATGTAGAAGATGAAAAGGTGCGCATAGACCTTGTACAAGGTAGTGCACAGGCTGATAGACTCATAGTGTTGAGGGATGGAAGAATCAGTACGCTTAGGCACAAGAGTGATGAAAGTCTGGTTCCAATCAATGAAAGTCTGGTTCCAGTCAATAGACTCATAGTGTTGAGGGGGATCCGGCTCTGTTTCATTCCAAGCAGAGAAGAAGGAGCAGGAGAAATGGATGAAGGATCCACAACAACGCCCGGCACAACATGCAAACCATTCCTAGTGTTCCTTCGTGCAAATTTCTTAGGTGTTTTCCATTCATTTGATAAGGCGGGGGTGGGGGAGGAAGACGTACCCGGAGCAGAGGATCTCTGCGACACCGGTTGCTGCAGCATAGTGGTCTTCCTTCGTCTCACCGAAGACATCCAAGGGCCGAACCGAGGCTTCAAGGTTGAAGACGAGGGATCAGGCGAAGCTTCACAGGACCCAGAGAGATGCAAGGATCCACAGAAGGCACAGATTCCATCTATATTCTCGAAAGAAAATTGTTGCCAAAATGGAATGCCAGAGCCAAGAATCCGAGCACCTGGGCGCAGAGGCTTACCCAGGTCGACTGCGATACAAGCACGAGCAAAACCACCCCGCTTCCGATCCTTGGTCAAAGCATCCGAGTATAGGAATTTCCCCGCAGCAGATAGGATTGAGGCAAGAGCATCATCAGTCCAGAATTCGATGGGGAGCAGTGGCAATCGGACCCAAAGCAGAGCTTGAAGAAGTGTGCTCTCAGAAGGAATGAAATCTGGAATCCACTCAGAAACAGCAAAAGCTTGGCCATTAACTGTCCATGGACGCCCGAGGACGAGCTCCGTAGCACGAATATCATCAAACCGGAAAAGGTACTGGCGATGCGGCAGAGGGACGGCTTCAATTTCCCCCGAGACACCGGCACGGACGAATTCGCGAACCAGAGCTTCCGGAGGAACCCAGTTGCCAAGACTGCGTGCAATCACTGCCAGATTCTTCCATCGACCGATTTCCTCCTCCAGCGGCCGCAAGGGAACTTGGATGATCTCCGGGAAGAGACGCTCCAGCTCGGCGACCACATCCGGAGACGGCGATGGTGAAACCCATTCGAAGCGACTCAATTGGGCATGATTCCACGGAGCGCCGGCTGCCTTCGGAGAAGCAGCCACTACCGGAGGCTTGACGGACAGAGATGCCATCGAACAGCAGGGAAACAAGGAAAACCAGCAGCAGTAGCCGGTGGAGATCAGGGACGATGACTCCGAGCACGAATCGCAAAGCACCACAGGAAGGCACTCACCAGTCGCGCAGCTCACGATTTTTAAAGCTCACAATCTCTTTCTTCTAGGCGAGTATTTCAAACAACTACAGCAGCATGAAAGGAAAAAACCGGGTTTCTTATATGATACGATGACTACCTACTTTAGGAATACAGAAAGTACCCTTATGGAAATAAAAGAACTTCTGTAAGTTGCATCCACTCTACATCCCTCTTCTGTAAGTTGCATCCACTCTACATCCCTCTTTTATCTTTTCCTTGTCATGTAGCTTATCAATGTTCTTTGCACCTAATGAAGAACACAAGAAAACGTGGATTACGACCAAATCGCCAATCATCTCATCAAGGTGAAAGGAAGCACTGCAAGGTAATCATATTATCTCATTCTTTGGATTTTTTTTTTTTGGTCTCAAATGGAACTCATGATGCAAATTTTTTTGTAAGACTGATTTATGAAAATTCAGTCCTGATACGGCTGGCCGTTTCCCCTGGAGTATTATTATCTTCTGCACGATTTCCGAAAGCAATGATGTGACAACAAAACCCAAAGCCACCAGCATCGGTCTTCGGAACCGGCCTCCAGAGTCAGCCTCTTGAGCCAGACAGCCAGCGTCGGCCTCCAGAGCCAGACAGCCAGTGTCGGCCACCAGCACCGGCCTCCGGCATCGGCCACCAGCGCCGGCCCCCGGCGTCGGCCTCCAGCGTCGGCCTCTTGAGCCAGACAGCCAGTGTCGGCCACCAGCGCCGGCCCCCGGCGTCGGCCACCAGTGCCGGCCCTCGGCATCGGCCTCCAGCGTTGGCCTCCAGCGTCGGCCTCTTGAGCCAGACAGCCAGTGTCGGCCACCAGCGCCGGCCCCCGGCGTCGGCCTCCAGTGTTGGCCCCCAGCGTCAGCCATCAGCATCGGCCTTCAACATTGGCCACAGGTGTCGGCCTTAATAAGTCCCAGTACTGAAGCTTTGGTTCCGGCATCCGGCATTGCCACCTAGCGTCGGCCCCCAGTGTCGACCTTCATACGAGGATTAGTCTTAGGCAGCTAACCCCGCGATCTAAGGACTACTGCCGGATAGCTCGGGTGTGTCAGCCTGATCAGCAGTTACCGCTATAAGCGGCCCTTATCCAGCAACAGTCCAACAACCTACCGTTCGATGAAACATCACAACGGAACAGTTCCGACGGTTCCAACAGACCAAGGTATACGGATCCCCAACAGGTATAAAAGGAGGAACCGAGCTCCATGCAAGGGGACTCTCTCTCTTTTTCTCTCTCAAAAAATAAAACTTGCTTGACAATAGTTCTACAAAGATCATATCCCTGTTCGACGACTCACTAACTTGGGCGTCGGAGGGTCCCCGCCGGAACCACCGGTCCGGGACTTTTTGCAGGCTCTTGGAGGAAAACGGCGGCCTTTTCCAAAGGACCAAGGCTCTTGGAGGAAGACGACGGCCCTTCTACGCACCCAGTGATTCCAGCCTGCCCGACGTTCACCATACGTGAGTCGGCCGCAACAGATTGGCGCGCCAGGAAGGGGGAGACAAGCCGGGTCAAAAATTCTCCTCGGAACCCCCTCCAGTTCTGCAAAGGAAGCGATGGTGACCACGCGAGCGCAAGAGGCCTCCTCCAGCCAAGCAGCCGGGCACATCCCGCGAGTTGAGCATTCAGAGGTCAACCCCCATGCTCCACCCCTCGCACCGACAAGCCAACCCGACCGACTTGATGTCCTAGCTCATCAGGTCCAGGATCTGACGATGATGGTCCGGGGGCTGCAAGAGCGTCATGTGGCTGCTGTAACACAACCCCCTGCGATGGGCGAAGGGGTGCGAGGAACAGTTCAGTCTCATCAGGGAGGAACCCCGCCTGAGGTTTCTCATTGTTCGCCCCCTGAACCTCATCATCAAGGGACCTCGAAGCGACGACGGTCTCCCTCCCGTCGCTCCGGCCGTTCCCATCACCGACCGGAAGAAAAGGAGGCCAAGCGGGCACATTCTTTGCGCCGGCAATCTTCTTCTTCTGACTCATCCTGAGGTAACACTCCCCGGAGAACCACTCGACGGGCTGAGCAAAGGCTTGACGAGTACCATCGGCGGTTGGACGAACTCAGCCGTCGAATCGCCGATCCCTATGCAGTGGAGTATGAGCATCGCCCCCGCTGTCTCGCCATATCATGGAGGAACCTATCCCCCCCGGTTTCGCCTCCCTCAATTGGATCCATATGATGGAACGACGGACCCCCTGGACCATCTGGAAAGCTACAAAGTCCTCATGCAGGTCCAGGGAGCGACGGATTCCTTATTATGCATCGCCTTCCCGGCCACGCTCCGTAAGGCGGCGCGCGCGTGGTACTTCCGGCTGCCCCCCGCAGCATCAACTCGTTTCGGCAACTTGAACGATCCTTCCTGGCTCATTTTGATGCCTGTCGAAAGATCCCACGAGTTGCCGATAGCCTTTTTGCTGTCCAGCAGAGGAGTGGCGAGACCTTAAAGGATTTCGTCGCTCGATTTAAGGAAGCAGCGCTAGAAGTATACAACCTGGAGGACTCCGTCGCTACCTTGGCCCTAAGAGAGGACTTCGTCCGTCCAGATTCGCCTATTCCCTGGATAAGAAGCCTCCGCGCTCCTACGCCGAGCTTCTGAGCCGAGCACAGAAGTACATCCATGCTGACGAAGCAGATTCTTCCAGGAGAGAAGCTGACAAGAACCCCAGTAATAAACCACCGCCTTCTGACCGTGCTGGTACACAACCACGAAAGCCCGAGCCTCCACGATGCTCAGATCGCCGACCGTAGGCACTGGTTCCTAAAGAGCAATTCACTCTCATGGCTCCCATCTCTCACATCCTGCTGGAGATTGAGGAAGAACCATATTTCAAGCGTCCGACTCCCTTGAAGTCTAGGGGTCCCCGCAACAAGGAGTTCTACTGCCGTTATCACCGAGACTACGGCCATGACACCGAAGACTGCCGCCATCTGAAAAAGGCCATCGAGGAGCTGGTTCAGCAAGGCCACCTGGGCAAGTTTGTTCGAAGAGGCAATCTCCCAGCGACGGGCTCCACGGTGCCCCCAGGTTGCCCGGCTGGCGTGGACAATACCCCAACGGAAAAGACCATAGCTATGATCTCTTGGGGAGCGGATGGTGGTTCAAAGAGACCGCGAGAGGGAATAGACTCTGTAATACCTTTCTTCGGAAAGGATCTAGATGGGGTAGTTAATAAACATGACGACAGCGTCGTGGTGTCCATGACTATAGCTAAACACCCTGTAAAAGAATTCTAATTGATAGTGGGAGCTCTGTGGACGTCTTGAGTTATGACGCTTTTGTTCGGATGAACTTATCAAGGTCTCTACTCCGACCCGTTGCCACACCGCTAATGGGTTTCACGGGAGACTCAGTGAGCGTCGAAGGTGAAATTGCTCTTCTGGTCATGGCTGGAACTCCTCCATGCCAAAGCACCATGGTCATAAACTTCTTGGTGGTCCGGGTCCCGCTGGCTTATAATGCCATCTTGGGAAGACCGGGGCTGAATCTGCTGGATGCCGTGATTTCCACTAAGAGATTATTGGTAAGGTTTCCACTAATGAAGGCATCGGAGAAATGAAGGGGGAGCAAAGCCCACTTCCGCCTTGCTACCATCTGTCGCCCAGCCCGCTGAACGCAGAATCAGCGACAGCCTCGGAGTCACTCGATCCTAGGGAATTGGGAAGAAGGGGAGAACCGGCAGAACACCTTCTAACCCTCCCCTTGGGTGATGACCCAGCAAGAACTGTTCAGCTGGGGGCATCGCTCCCAGAGGAAGTACGTCATCAACTTCTCACCTTCCTGCGGGCCAACACGGACGTTTTTGCATGGTCATCCTCAGACATGTCGGGCGTTCCTGAAGAAGTAATCACCCATCAACTTAACCTCAAGCCGGGGTGTCGGCTTGTCCGACAGAAAAAGAGAAACTTCGCTCCGGACAGGCAGAAAGCCATCGACGAAGAGATTCGCAAGTTAATGGCTGCAGGCCATATTCGGGAGGTCCACTATCCTGAGTGGTTGGCTAATGTGGTTCTGGTCCGCAAGGCCAATGGAAGTTGGAGAATGTGCGTAGACTTCACCGACCTAAACAAGGCATGCCCTAAAGACAGCTTCCCCCTACCTTGAATCGATCAACTGGTGGACGCTACATCCGGCCATGAGGTTCTCAGCTTCATGGATGCTTTCTCTGGATACAACCAGATCCGGATGAACCCGGTGGATGAAGAAGCTACCTCCTTCATAACCAAAAAGGGATTGTATTGCTACAAGGTAATGCCTTTTGGGTTAAAGAATGCGGGAGCTACTTACCAAAGGTTGATGAACAAGGT
>UESW01004610.1:131850-229363 GCA_900491605.1 Calamus simplicifolius | reverse complement strand
TAGGTGAGACTCTCTCCCCCTCTTCTCTTCAAGAAGCCATGGTGGTGACGCGAGCTCAGGATGCCTCCGTCAGCTGTCCAGCGGGGCTCCTCCTGCCAACTAGGTAGCAGGAGGCCAATCCCCCTGCTGCCAACCCTCCAATCGCCTGTCCACCGCCGGAGGCCGTTGATCAAACAGCGGAGCGGCTGGCGACTCTTTCCCAGCAAGTCCAGAATCTCACCGCCATGGTCCACGGGCTCCAGCAACAACAGTCCGTGGCCACCCAGCATCAGATTGCTCCCCTCGCCAGTCAACAGTCGGTGAGGGGAGGTTCTCCTCGGCGGGAGGCCGGTCGGTGAGAGACCGGCCGACGTCAGGTTTCCCCTAGGAAGCCTCGACGCGAGCCCTCCAAGCGGCCATGGTCCCCCAACCATGGCCCCAATAAATTTGTTGATCCATTCATTGATTTTGATGATTAATAAAGGAGTTGAGTATATTTATTTGATTACTAATGGATTTTATAAGTGTTTTAGGACTTAAATTTATTTGATCAATTAAAAGGAATTAAGAAATGAATTTTGAATCAAATACAAATTAGAGATTTCAAAGTTTTAGAGCTTGGAGTCGACACCTAGAAACCTGGAGCCGACCCCATGGCCAATTCAATTTTAATCTGATTTTTGATACAACCTGGAGCCGACACCTAGAGTTTCGGAGCCGACACCTAAGGTTTCGGAGTCGACACTTACAGTGTCTGGAGCCGACTCCGATGCGGGGACAGAACGTTAATTTTTTGAGCATCCTGGAGCCGACACCTACAGTATTCGGGAGCCGACACCTGACGGCGGCGAGCTGACACTTACTTTTGCGGAGCCAACTCCACGACGAACTCAGATTTTACTATTTATGGAAAAACGATTCGGAGCCGACACCTGAAAAGCTGGAGCCGACTCCAACCCACCTGGACGAAAAATCAAAAATGCCAGATCAGCTTTAACGGTAATATTTTTGATTTCTGACATCTAACGACTATTTTTTATGAATGGAAAATCCTTCCATGTACACTCCAACGGCTAGATTTTCACCCAAAAATGAATCAAAAGAAAATCTATAAAAAGGGGAAAAAACAACCATTTGAAAGAGAAGAAAGAGAGAGATAGAAACGGATAGACAAAGATCAAAAATCAAAATCCAAAAAGTCTTGAGCCTTATATCCAAGAGAGGAGCTTTCAAATTCAAATCCATCCACTCCACAAAGCTCAAAGAAGAATCCAAGCCATTCAAATAGTGAAAAAATCGGAGGATTCTCAACTAGAAGAAAGAGACCAACTTTTAATCTTCTCAACTGCATCTACTGTGAGGAATCGGAGCTGAGGCTTGATTCAACCCAGCAAGGAGAAGAGGAAAAGAAGAAAAGCTCAAAGCCAAACAACTTCAAACCAGGCTTTTCTAAACCTATTTACTTTTCTTTGAATATTTGCTCATTAAGGAGCTGTGAAAATTTATAAAACATTCTTATACTTGTTTGTGCCTAGTTCAATCAAAGGGGATTGAACTAGTGGAGGTTGTTAACCTCGGGTCAAGCTAGTTTAGCTTGAGTTTTGAGTTGTGTGTTGGTGAGACCAAAAAACTGGCTGGGTTCGTTGTAATCCCGGGTAAAACAACAAGTTTGAGTTGTGAACTTGTAAAACAACTCGGCTGTAATCGAGGAGATTATAGTGTGGACCCAAGTAGGATCTTGGGAGTGAACGTAGGTGTTGGATACACCAAACCACTATAAAATCTTTGTGTTTGCCGTGCTTCCATTGTCTCTATCTCTATCTCTATTTTATTCGTTGTACTTTATATTTACATTGCATTTATTTTCATTCATCTTAAGCAAACAATTTTTCAAGAGGCTAAATTTTTTAAAGAACCCAATTCACCCCCCCTCTTGGGTTGTCATCTGGGCCAACAATTGGTATCAGAGCAAGTGCTCATTAGATTTTGATCATACGATCAAGAGCTAAAGATCCAAATGGCAACTCAAGTTGGATCATTTGCCGAAGGTCATTCTACAAATAGACCTCCCTTATTTAATGGTTCCAACTATTCTTATTGGAAAGCAAGAATGAGGATATTCATTCAAGCTTCTGATTATGAATTGTGGGGTGTTATAACTAATGGACCTAGTACACCCACACACGTTGTTGATGGCACTATTGTTCCTAAGCCCGAAAGGGATTGGAATGATAATGATAGAAAAATGGCACAGCTCAATGCTAAGGCCATGAATGTCTTATATTGCTCTTTAGATGCTAATGAATTTAATAGAATCTCCACATATAATTCCGCAAAGGAGATTTGGGATAGATTAGATGTTACCCATGAGGGTACTAACCAAGTAAAAGAATCCAAAATAAACATTCTTGTTCATAAATATGAGTTATTTTGCATGGAACAAACTGAAAATATAGCCAGCATGTATACTAGATTTACTGATATTGTAAATGGGTTGAAAAGTTTAGGCAAAACATATTCTAACTCTGAACTTGTCCGTAAAATTCTCAGGTCACTTCCAAGAACGTGGGAAGCGAAGGTGACAGCAATCCAAGAAGCAAAGGACCTCAACACCTTACCCTTAGAGGAGCTTCTAGGATCCCTAATGACCCATGAATTGACCATGAAGCAGCACATAGAAGAAGATGTGAAAAAGAAAAAGACCATAGCTCTTAAGGCTACTGAAAATGAGGAGAGCTGCAATGATAGTGAAGAAGATGATGATGAGACAGCTCTTCTAGCAAGAAAGTTCAAAAAATTCATGAGGAGAAAGAGACCCTTCCACAAGAAGAAATTTGGAACTAAGATGGAAGGAGAGAAAGAAAAAGACAAGGACAAGGATAAAGAGAAAGACCCCTTGATTTGCTATGAATGTAAGAAACTAGGGCATTACAGATATGATTGTCCTCAACTGAAAAAGACTTTCAAGAAGAAAAAGAAAGCCTATGTTGCAACTTGGAGCGACAGTGATGAATCCTCATCGGAGGAAGAACAAAAGGAGGTTACCAACATTTGCTTTATGGCAAACGAAGAGGATGAGGTAAGTTCTGAAAACCCTTGCGATGAATTTGCTTTTGATGAATTGTTTGATGCTTTTAATGAACTTGTTGGTGATTTCAAAATTTTGAAAAAGAAATATAAGTTTTTAAAAAATGAAAATTTAACTTTGATTGAAGAAAAAGAAAATCTTAATAATGAAACTAAAGTGCTGAAATCTGAAAAAGGCAATTTGACTAAAGAAAAAGAATCAATTTCCAATGAAAATGATAAACTAAAGAAGGAAGTTGATAAATATAAAAGTATTGTTGATAAATTCACTTATAGTTCAGAAAAACTTAATTTATTGTTAAGTAATCAAAGAGCTATATATGATAAGGCTGGTTTAGGATATAGACCTAATTTGAAACAAAAATTTGTCAAAAACTTTTTTAGAAATGAACAAAACAATGATAATGTTACATGTCATTACTGTAACAGAAGGGACACAAAGTTTTTGAATGCAATGTTAAGAAAATAGATAAGAAGTTAAATAATAAAGGAAAGAAAATATGGGTTCCCAAAGGAACAATTGTTTATGCTACTAACCATGAAGGACCCAAGAAAGCTTGGGTACCTAAATATAAGACTTAATTATTTTTGCAGGAGTGTCTTGCGGCCAAAAGATTAAAGAGAAAGTGGTATCTCAATAGCGGCTGCTCAAGGCACATGACGGGTGACAAGGATCAATTCATCACCCTTGAAAGAAAAAGAGGATGAGTAGTTACATTTGGTAATAATGGCAAAGGCCAAATTTGGGGTTTGGTAACATTCAAATAACTCCCTCCACATATATTGAAAATGTCTTATATGTTAATGGTTTGAAACATAATTTAATTAGCATTAGTCAATTATGTGATAAAGGTTTTAAAGTATCATTTGAATCTTCTATATGCACAGTTTCTAATCCCATTAATAATAGCATTGTTTTTATTGGAAATAGAAATAGCAATGTATACCTGATTGATTTAGACAATTTGTCCACTAGTAATCATTGCTTAGTTGCTAATAATGCTAATATAAATGAGATTGGTTGGTTGTGGCATCGAAGATTAGGTCATGCAAGCACACACCCTATTTCAAAACTAATTAGAATGGATTTAGTAAAAGGACTTCCACAATTAGATTTTGAAAATAATAAAATTTGTGATGCATGTCAATTTGGAAAACAAACTAGAAATTCTTTCAAAACTAAAAATATTGTTTCCACTTCTAGGCCACTTGAACTACTTCACATGGATCTTTTTGGACCTACTAGAACCACAAGTCTATGAGGAAAGAAATATGGTCTTGTGATTGTAGATGATTATTCTAGATACACTTGGGTATTGTTTTTAGCTCATAAGGATGAGACCTTTCCACTATTTTTAAATTCTTCAAGAAGGTCACAAATGAGAAAAACAACACCATAGTGTCTCTAAGAAGTGATCATGGCACCGAATTTGAAAATCATTTATTTAAAATTTTTGCATAGAAAATGGCATCCATCATAATTTTTCTGCACCTAGAACACCATAACAAAATGGTGTAGTTGAAAGAAAAAATAGAACCCTAGAAGATATGGCCCGTACGATGCTATGTGAGAGCAACTTACCAAAATACTTTTGGGCAGAAGCTATAAACACGGCATGCTACATCCTTAATAGAGCTTTAATTAGGCCAATCATTAAGAAAACACCTTATGAACTATGGAATAATAGAAAACCAAACATAAGTTATTTTCATGCATTTGGTTGCAAGTGTTTCATTCATAATAATGGCAAAGATAACCTAGAAAAATTTGATGCAAAATCTGATGAAGGCATATTCTTAGGATATTCAACATCAAGTAAAGCTTATAAAGTGTTTAACAAGAGAAACTTAATTGTAGAAGAATCTATTCATGTAATTTTTTATGAATCTTTAGCATCAAGTTCTAAAAAGATTGATGATGAGGAAGATACAAACATTCTAGAAAGAGACATTGAAAAATTAAATATAGATGTATCTTCAGATCATGAACAAGAAGCTAAAGATAATGATTCTCCTAGTGTTAATGTTGTTGATGCAAATCGTAATGATATAGATCTACCTAGAGATTGGAGATATGCCTATGGTCATCCAAGAGAATTAATTATAGGTGATCCATCTCAAGGAGTAAGAACTAGATCATCAATGAGAAACATCAATAATCATCTTGCATTTGTATCTCAAATTGAACCTAAAACTATTGAAGAAGCTGAAAAAGATAATAACTGGAAGTTAGCCATGCAAGAAGAATTAAATCAATTTACTAGAAATAATGTTTGACATTAGTGGATAGACCTAAAGATCATTCTGTAATAGGATCAAAATGGGTATTTAGAAATAAATTAGATGAAAATGGCATAGTAATTAGAAACAAAGCTAGATTAATTGCAAAAGGATATAATTAAGAAGAAGAATTGATTTTGATGAAACTTTGCACCTGTAGCTAGACTTGAAGCAATTAGATTGTTACTTGCATTTGCATGTCATATGCATATCAATTTATTTCAAATGGATGTTAAAAGTGCATTTTTAAATGGATTTATAAATGAAGAAGTTTTTGTTGAACAACCACCGGGATTTGAAGATCATGAATTTCCAAATCATGTTTTTAAATTACACAAAGCACTATACGGTTTGAAACAAGCACCTAGGGCTTGGTATGAAAGATTAAGTAAATTTCTAATTGAAAATGATTTTGTAAGAGAAATGTCGATAAAACACTATTTTTGAAAACAAAAGATAAAGATTTATTAATAGTACAAATATATGTTGATGATATTGTTTTCGATGCTATTAACAATTTGTTATGTCAAGAATTTGCTAAGTTAATGCAGGGTGAGTTTGAAATGAGTATGATGGGAGAACTCAACTTCTTCCTAGGACTTCAAATCAAACAAAGCAAAGATGGAATCTTCATCAATCAAGCCAAATACACAAAAGAACTGCTCATGAAATTTGGAATGAAGTCAATCAAACCACTTGGGACACCTATGAGTCCTTCGTGAAAATTGGACAAAGATGAAGATGGTAAGAAAGTAGATCAAAAATATTACAGAGGTATGATTGGATCTCTTCTTTACTTAATAGCTAGTAGACCAGATATTATGTTTGCAGTATGTTTATGTGCTAGATTTCAATCTGAACTTAAAGAATCTCACTTAATTGCTGTAAAAAGAATTTTAAGATATTTAAGTGAACTAAAAATGTAGGTTTATGGTACTCTAGAGACTCAACCTTAAATTTAATTGCATATTCTGATTCTGACTATGCTGGATGTAAATTGGATAGAAAAAGCACAAGTGGTGCATGTCAATTCTTAGGATGTAACTTAATCTCTTGGTTTAGCAAAAAGCAAAATTCAGTTGCATTATCTACTGCTGAAGCAGAATATGTTGCAGCTGGAAGTTGCTGTGCTCAAATCCTTTGGATTAAGAGACAACTTGAAGATTATGGCATAACCCCTGATAAAACACCAATTAGATGTGATAACACGAGTGCAATAAATCTAACTAAAAATCCAATTCAACATTCAAGAACAAAACACATTGAAATTAGATATCATTTCATAAGAGAACATGTAGCTAATAATGAAGTTTGTCTTGAATATGTTAATACAGAGGAACAATTAGCTGACATATTTACAAAACCTTTGAGTGAAGAGAGATTTTGTTATCTTAGAGGTGAATTAGGGATATGTGACCCTATGGATTGATTTTGATACATTAAGGAATGAGAATCTAGATTTCTATCAATTTCTTGATATTCTCTTCACTATTTTAAGGACAAATTATCTAGTCATTTGAGCTATTTGATCCTTAATACTCCAAAATTTTATCAAAATTTTATAAAATTTATTTTGATGAGTTTCAGTCATTTGAATTTCATATATTTTTGCTGAAACTGCTTTGGAGTCGACACCTCAGAATGAGAAGTCGACACCTCTGACTATATCGCTCTCGGTCCCTGACCTTGGAGCCGACACCTATGAATTCGAAGCCAACTCCAGTTTGAGCGCTGACTGTATTAGCGATTTGGAGTCGACACCCGACTTTGTGGGAGTCGACACCTGGGAATCAAAAGTTGATTTATTAGGGCAGAGTCGACACCTTGTCACTTCATCACTTTCTCAAATCCTAACCAAACTCTTCCAAAATTTTTCCAAAACTTCCCCATCTCTAATTCCATCCAAATCGAACCTTTCCAAAGATCAAATGGTACCCAAAAGGAGAGAATCAGTGGTTGGAGCGCCGGTAACTATGGGAAAGCGGTCCACACGTCGTCCCGTTCGTGAGCCGACTCCAAGCAATGATTCGTCCACAGATTCTGACAACCCCAACACATCTTCCACACAGGTAGATACCTTAGCTGATAGAGTCATCACAATGGGGAGAAAAATCGATTTTGACCTATTTGAATCCAAAGGTTTTTCAATCGGGAGACAATTGAAGGAAATGGGTTGGGATAAGCTATGCTCTCTTGATGTTCCTACCTATCCAGCCCTAGTAAAAGAATTCTACTTCAATTTGGCTAGAGGGGATGGAGGTTTAGTAAGCAATGTTAGAGGGAAAAGGATTCATCTCACCTTTCAAAAGCTTGGAAACCTCCTTAGCATCCCGATCACTGGTTTAGCAGCTGACATGCACAGTGATAGGTCAGCAGCCCTTTCAAGGATGTTAGGAAGGGATGTAACATAGTTTGAGAAAATTAGAGCCAATCAACTACCCCTAGAATTGAGATTATTACACAATATATGCAGTAGAATTTTGTTTCCAAAAACTGGTCGGTTTGAGTATGTCTCGGAGCGAGACATTGTGATTATGGACAGTGTTCTGACTGGGCAGCCGATCAATCTGGCAGCAATGATGATTTTTTATATGGCAGAAGCTGGAGGAAAGAGGAAATCATCCCTACCGTATGGAATGGTACTTACTATGGTTTTCAAGAGCCAAGGGGTTATAATTCAAGAGAATGAACTTTCCAAGAACCTAAGGCACACAGATTACTATAGCTTAGCAACATTGCATCGGATGGGTTTTGTTAAGGTGAATGGATAGTGGGATAGGAAAGGACACCTAGATGAAAGAGCCCCTATGCCGAGAGTTTCTGAGCCTTGCGAGGCTGGACCATCATTTAGGGTTCCTTCTCAACAGCCTAGGAGTCTCATTTCTACTCCTGTTCCTACTCCTGCACCTGCACAAGTTTATGATCAACCATCCACTTCTTCGACTGGATTCTCAGACCTTCAAATGGAGCAATTAAAAAGTTTGTTTGCAGCTCAGAAGGATGAGTTTGACAATAAATTTATGAATTTAAAAGAATCACTTTATTCCTTGATGATCGGATTGCAAAGATTGAATCAACTCTCAACTCCTTCGCAGAATCTTTAAGTGGTGATTTGAAGAACATCTTTGAAGAGCTTAAAGAGATTTGTGGAGATGGTGAAACTTACTCAAAGTGCAACGCCGAGCTTCAAGACAAAATCTCAATAGCTTGCACATTTGTGGATGAGAGACTAAAAGATTATGTTAGACTTCAATGTGATGGAATAAAAAATATTATAGACCATTTAACAAGAATAGTTAGAAAGAACTTTTGATGTAATATATGTTTTGATGTAATGAAGTTTTTGTAATGAAGTTAATGTAATGAAGTTTAAAGAGGGAGAGAATTATGTAATACTTGACTATATGTTGATGTAGTGAAGCTTATGTTGATGAATGAAAAGTTTTTTATGTAATATTTGACTTTTGTTGAAATGAAATTATCCTTTGATTATCTTTTGATGCAATTATCTTTTGATGCAGTAAAATATTCTTTACCTTTTTGTTGATTACAAAAAGGGGGAGAGAATTAGGATTGTATATGCATTAAGAGGGAGAAAATTATATGGAAAGAATTATAGTTGTTAATTGCATTAAAGGGGAGAATGTTAATTGATTAATATGATATTGAGTTATTGATGTGGATTAATAATCAAATTGAATTATCTATGCACAAAGAAATCTTAAGTACCAAATGTGTAAAGTAAGAGGAAGAATAATTTGAACTTCATAAGGGAAGCTACCTTATTCAGGGGGAACTTACTCGTAAAGATCACTTCCTTGATATTTTTTAATTTAAGAATTCTATGCATATACTCAATGTTTTTATAATCATCAAAAAGGGGGAGATTGTTGATCCATTCATTGATTTTGATGATTAATAAAGGAGTTGAGTATATTTATTTGATTACTAATGGATTTTATAAGTGTTTCAGGACTTAAATTTATTTGATCAATTAAAAGGAATTAAGAAATAAATTTTAAATCAAATACAAATCAGAGATTTCAAAGTTTCAGAGCTTGGAGTCGACACCTAGAAAACCTGGAGCCGACCCCATGGCCAATTCAATTTTAATCTGATTTTTGATACAACCTGGAGCCGACAGCTAGAGTTTTGGAGCCAACACCTAAGGTTTCGGAGTCGACACTTATAGTGTCTGGAGCCGACTCCGAAGCAGGGACAGAACGTTAATTTTTTGAGCATCCTGGAGCCGACACCTATAGTATTCGGGAGCCGACACCTGACGACGGTGAGCCGACACTTACTTTTGCGGAGCCGACTCTACGACGAACTCAGATTTTACTATTTATGGAAAAACGATTCGGAGCCGACACCTGAAAAGCTGGAGCCGACTCCAACCCACCTGGACGAAAAATCAAAAATGCCAGATCAGCTATAACGGCAATATTTTTGATTTCTGACATCTAACGGCTATTTTTTATGAATGGAAAATCCTTCTAGGTACACTTCAATGGCTAGATTTCTACCCAAAAATGAATCAAAGGAAAATCTATAAAAAGAGGGAAAAACAATCGTTTGAAAAGAAGAAAGAGAGAGATAGAAACGGATAGACAAGATCAAAAATCAAAATCCGAAAAGTCTTGAGCCTTATATCCAAGAGAGGAGCTTTCAAATTCAAATCCTTCCACTCCACAAAGCTCAAAGAAGAATCCAAGCCATTCAAATAGTGAAAAAATCGGAGGATTCTCAACTAGAAGAAAGAGACCAACTTTTCAATCTTCTCAACTGCATCTACTATGAGCAATCGGAGCTGAGGCTTGATTCAACCCAGCAAGGAGAAGAGGAAAAGAAGAAAAGAAGAAAAGCTCAAAGCCAAACAACTTCAAACCAGGCTTTTCTAAACCTATTTACTTTTCTTTGAATATTTGCTCATTAAGGAGCTGTGAAAATTTGTAAAACATTCTTATACTTGTTTGTGCCTAGTTCAATCAAAGGGGATTGAACTAGTGGAGGTTGTTAACCTCGGGTCAAGCTAGTTTAGCTTGAGTTTTGGGTTGTGTGCTGGTGAGCCCGAAAAACCGGCTGGGTTCATTGTGATTCCGGGTAAAACAACAAGTTTGAGTTGTGAACTTGTAAAACAACTCGGCTGTAATCGAGGAGATTATAGTGTGGACCCAAGTAGGATCTTGGGAGTGGACGTAGGTGTTGGATACACCGAACCACTATAAAATCTTTGTGTTTTCCGTGCTTCCATTGTCTCTATCTCTATCTCTGTTTTATTCGTTGTACTTTATATTTACATTGCATTTATTTTCATTCATCTTAAGCAAACAATTTTTCAAGAGGCTAAATTTTTTAAAGAACCCAATTCACCCCCCTCTTGGGTTGTCATCTGGGCCAACAAAATTTCCTCCCGAGCCACATCATCACGAGGAACCCAGGCGGAAGTCCCAACTGCCGTCTCCATCTCCTTCTGCCTCTTCTTCTTCTTCTTCCTCCGAGCCATCTCGGAGGGCCCCAACGATCAGCCGCCAGGCGGAGGAACGCCTGGAGGAGTACAACATGCGCCTTAGACGAGCTCGCCAAGAAGATCAACCATCAGCCAGAGGAAGAGTTTGACACTCGTCCTCCTTACACCCACTGGATATTGGAGGAACCAGTCCCCTCCAGGTTCCACTTTCCTCAGATAGACCCGTACGATGGTACGATGGATCCTCTCGATCATCTCGAGAGTTACAAAGCAATGATGCAAATCCAGGGCGCTTCAGACGCCCTTCTCTGCAAAGCCTTTCCTGCTACACTGCGGAAGGCCGCCCGTGCATGGCACTCACGCCTGCCCCCTCACAGCATCAACTCCTTCCGGGAGCTGGAGAAAGCCTTTATGGCACACTTCGATGCCTGCCGGCGAATCCCAAGGGTAGCCGACAGTCTTCTCTCCGTCCGTCAGAAGGAGGGAGAGTCTCTACGGGACTTTGTGTTCCGGTTCAAGGCCACCGCCCTTGAGGTCTACCATCTCGACGATGCGGTGGCAACACTGGCCTTGAAGCGGGGACTCCTCCCGTCCCGCTTCACTGTCTCCTTGGATAAGAAGCCCCTAAGCTCTTATTCCGATCTCCTCCTCCGAGCTCAGAAATACATCCGTGCGGATGAAGCCGACTTCACCCGCCAGGAATCCTCAAGAAACTCCAGCCACAAGCCTGCTCGCCCCAAGCCCAGCGGGCCCCCTCGACACAGGCGAGCTGACCCGCCTCGTCATTTCGAGATCAGGCGTTGGAGCCCCATCCCCGACGAGAGTAAGCTCACGCCTCTACTAGCCCCTCGATCCCACATTCTGATGGAGATCGAGGGTGAGCCTTATCTCCAACATCCTCCTCCCATGAAGAAAGGTCCTCCCCATGACAAGAGCCGCTACTGCCGTTTCCACCGGGATTACGGCCACGATATCGATAGCTGCTACAGCTTAAAGCGGGCCGTCGAGGAGCTCATCCAGCGGGGCTACCTCGGCAAATATGTCCAAAAGGCGCCGTAGCCGCTACCAGCCCTCATGGGGGCCCCACCTATCCAAGCCCCGGTCGACAATGCCCCCACTGAGCGGACGGTCGGGATGGTGTCCTGGGGATCAGCTTCTACACCTAAACGCCGAGGGGGGAGGAGGCGCCGAGTAATGTACTTCCTAGGAGGGTCCCTACCGCATCACCGAAATACTTCACAGGGGGGCATACAAATTAAAGGAACTCGACGGGAAACCCATTCCACGTACTTGGAATGCGGATAACTTCCGCCAGTATTATCAATGATGTATTCCCCTGGAGCATGAAGTAATAAAGGAGGCCCTTTCTGACACAGCAACTTGTTCTCCCTTGCGCCATAGGACCAAGTCTCCCAAAAGGAGCTCACCGGCATCGTGGCCCACGGGATACCACTCGGCCCCGGCACAGTGGTGCCCCCGAGTAGGTTAAGACCCTAAAGGCTCCGTACCCGGCTGAGTCGCCACTTGGACGGCACACAAACCCCCAAGATGGTTCAAAAGGAGCTCACTGGCATTGCGGCCCATGGGACACCACTCGGCCACGGCACGGCGGTGCCCCCGAGTAGGTTAAGACCCTAAAGGCTCCGTAACCGGCTGAGTCGCCACTTGGGTGGCACACAAACCCCCAAGATGGTTCAAAAGAAGCTCACTGGCATCGCGGCCCACGGAACACCACTCGGCCCTGGCACGGCAGTGCCCCCGAGTAGGTTAAGACCCTAAAGGCTCCGTAACCGGCTAAGTCGCCACTTGGGCGGCTCACAAACCCCCAGGATGGTTCAAAAGGAGCTCACCAGCATCGCGGCCCATGGGACACCACTCGGCCCCGGCACGACGGTGCCCCTGAGTAGGTTAAGACCCTAAAGGCTCCGTAACGGTTGAGTCGCCACTTGGGCGGCACACAAACCCTCAGGATGGTTTAAAAGGAGCTCACCGGCATCTCGGTCCACGGGACACCACTCACAGCGGTTCACAAACCCCCCGAGTGGTTAAGACCCTAAAGGCTCTGTACCCGGTGAGTCGCCCCTCGCAGCAGTTCCCACACCCCCGAGGTGGTTCAAAAGGAACCTGACGACTCTCAGCTCTCAAGTCACCCTCCGGGGTTCAAAAGGCTTCCGACAGCCACAACTTACCTCAGCGGTTTCAACTCTGTGTCATCGACCGACGGCAAATCAGCCTCGACGGCTCTATTTCTGCTTCAGCAATTTTGTCACGGCCTTAGCGGCTTTATCTTGGCAGCCTCAAGCCGGTGGATAGCCATGAAAAGACTTCCTGACTCCGCGTTGGGAGAGGATTACTAGCTGCCCTCAGCTAGCCAAAGAAGGCATGCAGACGTCCATACAAGGCAGCACAAGAGGAAAGGGGTTTCCCCACCTAGAAGGAATCATGGTTGAAGTTAACATGAAAGAGCAGATGCCAAGGTAAAAGTTCTACACTCCTTTTGCTTAGCTGGTGCGGGGCACGCAAGCTCAAGGAGTGTGGGGGGCATTTGATGGGGCCAGTTGACCCCATGGAGAATAAAAAACAATAATTTTTGGACGGCCCACCTTGATAGTGACGTCGGTCTCAACGTTGGCCGCGTCCCACCTCGATCTTGGCATCGGCCGCGGCCCACTTTGACCTCAACATCCGTGATGGCCCACCTCGGCCTCGGTAATCGGCCTCGCCCCTCTCGGCCACCTCGGCTCTAAGGTCGACACCTCCAAGGCCGGCACCTCCAAGGTCGGCACCTCCATGGCCGACACCTCCATGGCCCCACCTCCAAGGAGCACCTCCAAGACCGGCACCTCCAAGGCCGGCACCTCCATGGCCGACACTCCATGGCCGACACCTCCAAGGCCGGCACCTCCAAGCCTGACGTCTCCAAGCTCGGTGGCCCCGGCACCTCACCAAGTGGCCTGGCATCTTCCTAGCCGGCCCCCTACATCTCCAAGCTCGGTGGCCCCGGCACTTCTCAGCCGGCCCCGACACCTCCCAACCGGCCCCGGCATCTTCCTAGCCGGCCCCTACGCCTCCAAGCTAGGCGGCCCTGGCACTTCCCAGCCGGCCCCGGCATCTTCCTGGCTGGCCCCTCTCGGCCCCGGTGTCTTCGAGCTCGCCGAGTTGGCCCCGGCCATTCCTGGATGGCCCCTCTCGGCCTTGGCATCTCCGAGTTCTCCAAGCCCGCCGAGTCGGCCCCGACCCTTCCTAGTTGGCCCCGACCCTTCCTAGTCGGCCCTTCTCGGCCCCAGCGTCTCCAAGCTCGCCGAGTTGGTCCCGACCCTTCCTGGTCGGCCCTTCTCGGTTCCGGCATCTCCGAGCCCGCCGAGTTGGCCCCGGCCATTCCTGGCCGGCCCCTCTCGGCCCCGGCATCTCCGAGTTCTCCAAGCCCGTCGAGTCATCCCCGACCCTTCCTGGTCGGCCCTTCTCGGCCCTGGCGTCTCCAAGCCCGCCGAGTCGGCCCCAACCCTTCTTGGCCAGCCCTTCTCGGCCCTGGCGTCTCCAAGCCCGCCGAGTTGGCCCCGGCCATTCCTGGCCGGCCCCTCTTGGCCCCGGCGTCTCCGAGCCTGTCGAGTCGGCCCCGGCCATTCCTGGCCTGCCCCTCTCGGCCCTGGCGTCTCCGAGCCCGCCGAGTCGGCCCCGGCCATTCCTGGCCGGCCCCTCTCAGCCCCGGCATCTCCGAGTTCTCCAAGCCCGCCGAGTCAGCCCCGACCCTTCCTGGTTGGCCTTTCTCGGCCCCGGCATCTCCAAGCCCGCCGAGTCGGCCCCGGCCATTCCTGGCTGGCCCTTCTCAGCCTCGGCGTCTCCAAGTCCGCCGAGTCGGCCCCGGCCATTCCTGGCCGGCTCCTCTCAGCCCCGGCCTCTCCAAGCCCACCGAGTCGGCCCCGACCCTTCCTGGTCGGCCCTTCTTGGCCCCAGTGTCTCCGAACCTGCCGAGTCGGCCCCGGCCATTCCTGGCCGGCCCCTCTCGGCCCCGGCATCTCCGAGCTCTCCAAGCCCGCCGAGTCAGCCCCGACCCTTCCTGGTCGGCCCTTCTCGGTCCCGGCGTCTCCAAGCCCGCCGAGTCGGCCCCGGCCATTCCTGGCCGGCCCTCTCGGCCCTGGCATCTCCGAGCTCTCCAAGCCCGCCGAGTCGGCCCCGGCCACCCCTAGCCAGCCGGGTCCAGCCTCGACTCCCCCGGGAGGATCAAGATGTCCCAGTTCTCCCCAGCATGGCCCCAGCGGTTCAAGAAACCGCCTCTCTGACTCGTGCCGCCTGACAATGCCAGGTCCACCTTCTACTGGCCACGTTGTTGATGGGACTAGACCCAATTACCCAACAGCCCCGCTGGCTGATGGGACTTAGCCCACCAACCGTCACTTTCTTCCTTTCCAATGGGACATGACCCACCAACCAGTGCAGATTCACGCACCTCCCAAGAACTCCGCAGACATTTCCTCGTCATGTAATCTCACGTGATCATGCCAGGGTCAACCCCTATAAAAAGGTGAATCCACCGAGTAAACAGGTATGTGCGATAATCCTCAAAATCGCTGCCTTAGCATTCGGGAAGGAATCCCTCCTCCCTGAGACCTCCTTTCTCATACTAAAAGGGGATCACTCGAGCCCCTCCTCAGCTATGACCTCAGTTGCTAACTTGGGCATCGGAGAGTCCCACCGGAGAATCCTCTTCGGTCCTGAGACTTTTCTGCAGGTAACCTGGTGAAGAAGAGCCTGGAGAAGCATTCCGTTCCCGAAGTCCAGGATAGGTGATTGAGCATCATCAGATATAAATATTAAATAATTAATCTAATAGTTTAACCAGTGATTCGATGGTTGAACCAATGATCCAAACCCTTGATCGAATCGATGTACCAATTTTCACGTGGTCTCCACCATGTGTGCTGGGCTAACAAAAGTTTTTCATCAGGTCTTGTATGGCATCAACTTTGTATTTTGATAAATGCCATACAAATTACAAGCAACGATAATTAAGTCTTGAGGGAATCATCCCAAATGCAATCTTTTAGCTCAGGGCAAAAGGCCAACCATTTTGAATAATTCCAAATCATTTGTATGGAAGCCAAATCATTCGGAAACATTCCAAACCAAGTCGAATCTGAATGATTCCACCTTCCAATTGAGTACGGAAGGCTAGCCGTACAAATCTGATACTATCGTGTTGAATCATTGTATACCAAATAAAACTATTCGATTTGATCTGATATAAGGACGTGATTAATGTACCAGATAGTCCATGCAATGAATGTCGATGACCTTTCCTGATTCTCCTGCCAGTCCATTAAACCTTTCTATCGTAAATATCGCCGTACCCTTACGTATCGTTAACTGCAGTCGCAAAAAGAGACCGGCAAGTATCGATTCACTCTCAAGAAAATATCGATTTTCTTTTTTTTTTACAAATTCATTGAATTTGTTATCTATTAATTTTGTTTCAAACTTTCCGGCCGATACTACTCTTCATAGCCTTTCGCCGTAGATTGTTTGAAGGAATCCATGTTATTTCTGTTAATTGAAAAATGATATTTAAATATAATTCACACAAATCTTCATTGATATTAAAAAATGAATCCTAATTAATTCGCACAAATCTCCTTTAGATTGATATTGAAAAATAAATCCTAATTAATTTGCACAAATCTTATTGATATTGAAAAATAAATCTTAATTAATTTGCACAAATCTCTTTTAGATTGTTGATGAAAATGATTTCTACATGCTTGCAACTAGGATTATATATATATATATATATATATATATATATATATATATATAAAAAATAATATTTGTAGTCTGTGTCTTCAGTGGAAAAAAAATTTCAAAATAGGAGTAAGTTAAAGAGTCATGGAGGCGGTTTTGGTCCCTTCCTGTGCGAAAAAAAATTGAACCATAGCTTTCTTCCAAGGTACAACCGAGTACAACTCGGAAGCCAAAACTTCAACGGTAGCACAATCTCAATGGACACCGATCAGCAATCTTCAAAAAGCAATCATAAAAAAAAAGAAAATACAGAGTTATTGTTACAAAATTTTCATGCTTTGTAAGCCTATTTATAGATTTTTTATTTTATTTTATTATTACTAATTTTTTTAAAAGTTAATTCGAGAATAGGAATACAAATTCCGTAGGAATAGCTTATTCTCTTTGTTATTCTAGATTTCTATTTGGATGAAAATATGTTATTCCCTGTTATTCCAGTGCAATTAATGCAGTGTTATTCAAAATGATGTTTAGATAACATGGGAATAAGCATGTATTCCAGTAGGAATAGATGAAGAATTTTTCTGAAATTTCAAAGATACCCCTTCCAATAAAATGGTTTATCAATTTTTATTTTTTAAAATGACTTGAATAAATTATTATTTATTAATAAATAAGGTAATAAATTAATTATTATTAATAAAATAATATAAGAACATACTTAATAATTTATTTTATAATAAAGAAAAAAATAACATACTTAATTTATTACTTTCTATTAATAAATTTATTTAATTTTAAATTATATTATAAATAAATTTATTTAAATGATATTATAAATAAATTTATTTAATTTAATTTCATCGGTGCCCCTAGAATAGCTGCTGTGGGAATAGGAGCTATTCTATGGGGTACCATGAAATAAGAAATTGGAATAAGAGAAGTTGACTGGAATAGAAATTCTAGTGGAACTCATGCTCCTTTTTCATTTTGTTTGGAAAATAAACCGAAATAAGGGCCTATTTCAGGCCTTATTCCTCTCTCCAAACACAACCTTATTGTTTTTGCCCATTTAATGGCCTTCCCATAATGGCTCATGATTTCGACAATATCATGTGAACTGCACAATAATTAAGACCCACCAATGTACCTGCTTATCTGGAAGCTCATGAAATGGCCACAATCGTTATGGGAGGAGGCCAGCTATCTCCTTCCACCACCGATTAAATTCTATTACAGACATTATTTTTCATCAATATTCAGTAACGGCTAGCAACGGTGACGTATGAGTTGTTTTTAATATGATAATTTCTTTTATTAACGTTCTTGCATCGCTTTTTTTTTTTTTTAATTCCGTGACAGCACCTAGCAGGGCTGAAAATAGATACTATATATCCATATTTATTTTCATATTTTTTAACAAAAGACGAATATGAATACTAAATGAATGTGTCAGTTATTCGAAATAATCCAATCAATTCATTTGGTTCATCTATGATCAATGCAATTCGAACCGAATGGATCATAGGTTTTATTACCTATTAATCTTAATTTTTTTATTAAAAATTAATTTTTATTAATATAAATATTTTTTATATTAAAATAATTAATTCAACGGTTCAATCAGTAATTCGAGGGTTGAACCAGTTATCCAAACCCTTGATGGGATCGATGTCCAGACCGAATCTAATAACTATGCCCAAAATACCAGGTAATACCAATTTCACGTGGTCTCCCCCATGTGTCCTAGGCTAACAAAAGTTTTCCATCATGTCTTGTATGGCATCAACTTTGTATTTTGATAAGTGCCATACAAATTACAAGCAACAATAATTAGGTCTTGAGGGAATCATCCCAAATGCAATCTTTTAGCTCAGTGCAAAAGGCCAACCATTTTGAATCATTCCAAACCATTTGTACGGAAAGCTAAATCATTCTGAATCATTCCAAACCAAGTCGAATCTGAATGATTCTCAACTGCTCGTAAGAGTTATCACGAGATCAGGAAGATAGACTCTAGATATTTAAATTCCAAATATATCTAACTAATAGAGTCCCTTGATTTGGGGACTCTGCATTGCCTATAAAAGATCATGTGGAAACCTCCTTCCATTATACGTGAACGCCTCCTTCTCATCATCTTATCGTACGGACGTTTCTTCCCCAGTAAGTCCCCTGCCCATGCCTGGGAGAGAGAGAAAAGGTTAGAGAGAGAAAGTTAAAAAAAAGAGAGGACGCGGGGCCGGCTAGGCTGCTTCGATTTGGGCTTATTAGGCCGGTTCAGGAGCCCAGTTTGAGCAGCATTTTGGACCTTGTATCGGGTCGAGAATGGCAAAGTAAATATATGGCCCGAATCAGGATTGATTCTAGTTTCTGGGGATAATTTTATTTCCCTATTTGGGTGTATACATTGAGAGATATTCAAGCCCAAAGTTGGGCCCGTGAAGTGGTTTGGGTAGAGTTTAAGAATTATTTTATAATTTAGATTTTAGAAATTTAATAATGAAAAATGATACTGTAGGTTCCCAGGTGTCCAATTAGCTGAGTTATCAATTGGAATTTGCGTACTGAGGTAAGTAAGTCAAGATTATAATTTTATAAATTATTTAATTTGTAAACTGTGAACTTACAGTTAAATGTAATTATGTTAATTTTACAAAATCATGTTGTTACTATGATAATATGTAATTATGATAATGACAGAAAAACTTTATGTGTTGCCGCGGTTCTCACATGACAGATTATCACATGACAGATTATCATATAACAGATGACAGAATACTGGTACCAGGACCCTTTCTCTTAGGAGATATTTAAGAGTGATACACAAGATATGTGTTGTAGGGCCGTGGGACACATAAAGAAAAATAATGATAGTATAAACAATGTTTTGTTTACATCGCATATATTCTACTAATTGTTATTGAATTAAGTTTCAAATTAATTGATTTGATGACATGAACCTGATAATAGCATGATAAAAAAATTTTGAAATTATATTAGGCTTATTTATTGAGTGTGAGCTCATAAAATTCTCATAATGTTTTTCAGAGCCTCAGGAATGAAGAAGGATAATTGAGATAGAAGGAGCTTCTATTAAGTAGACTTAGTTTTATTATATTGATTTAGTTCAGATTTGCTTGTGTGTAGGGCAGGTAGCCCAAGACTGATAATTATGGTTTGTAATAAATTATGGATATGAATTTGCTTTATACTGATTTATGTGATGAAGTTCTAGATGCCTTGATGCCTGGCATGCGGCGGGTTGTCATCCTAGCTCAAATTTTGGGACTGGGGCGTGATAGCTTTAGTGGTATCAAAGACAGGTTATGACATTAGGGACATATACATGATGACACTTTAGGAAAAACACTAGAGTGACATAGAGACATTTATAAATTTAAAGGAATCTCAGATATTATGCTTTGAAAGCCTAATAATTAATGTTTACAGTGATATTAATTACAACTAATTTATCAGAGATAAAAATGGCACGTTGCACTAGAAGTCGACAAAATGATGAGAGTTCCAGGTTGGTAATGCTGGCCAACCGGGAGGTTTAGAAGCCACCGGAGCTGCTGCCCCTGCCAATTCAGTTGGGACTGATCAGCAGCAACTCCAGACCGAGATGCTTCAGGTTCTCTCGGGTATGGCGCAGTCGATGCAGGACTTGCAGCACCAGATTCTGCAGGCCTTGTCCACTCAGCCTACTCACACTGCTCCGCAGACATAGCCTGCCCCTCCTGTTCCACAGACTCAGCCCGACTCTATTGCTCCACAGACCCAGCCTACTCCATCTCAATCCTGGATAGGGGTTGGCCGTAGCTTTGCAGACTTCAAGAAATTTGCCCCTGCCCCTTTCTCTGGATCCACCAACCCTGTTGATGCTGAGCGGTGGGTGCGAGACATGGAGAAGGCTTTTATGCCCATGGTAGTCAGGATATGGAGCGGATCAGATTTGCCACCTACCTTCTCCAGGAAGAAGCCTATGATTGGTGGTTAGTGAGGAGCAGCGTCGGAATGGACAGATTATTTTTGGGGAGAGTTTAGAGAGATATTCTTCGACAAATACTTCCCCAGGAGTGTACAGAGACAGATGGAATCAGAGTTTATCAAATTGGAGCAAAAGGATCTTTCTGTGGCCCAGTATGAAGCTGAATTCACCAGGTTGGCCCGTTTTGCTCCAAATATTGTGACCAATGAAATAGCCAAGGTCACCAGATTCACTGAGGGACTGCGACCCAGACTGAGGCAAGCGGTCAATGCATTTGAGCTCCTCACTTACAGTGCTGTAGTGAATAAGGCCTTGGTGATTGAGAGGGATATGAATGCTGTTCAAAAGGATTGGGAGCTGCGGAAGAAGAAAAAAGGGCCTACTTCTGGCCAATCCTCTGCTCAGGCCAAGAAGAAGGGTGCACAACAGACTCCAGTTGAACCATAGAATAAGGAGACTCGTTGCATTCATTGTGGTAACTCCCACCCTGGAAAGCCTTGCCGCAGAGTGACTGGTGCCTGCTTTGTCTGTGGGAAAACTGATCACAAGATTGCTACCTATCCCTTTCGGAAGGATCATCAGCCTTCTTCAAGTCAAGGAATGAGCCAGCAAGCAGCAGCAGCCACCGAGGACCCAGGGACGGGTCTTCAACCTCACTCAGCAGGACGCTGCCGCATCTAATTCTGTGGTGACAGGTATACCCTTTAATGTTATATCCAGTATTATATTCTTATCTAGTGCAATGCATTGACAGTTAATTAACAGTAGGTGCAATCATTAATGTTAAAATAAATTACACTTATGTCCAGGAATGATTAAAGTAGGTACTGCTTACGCTCAAACTTTAATTGACCCGGATGCCGCATTCTTTCATATCTGACATCTATCTTGACAAGAATGCATCATTGACACCTATTCCTCTGGAGCAAGAGTTGCATATTGCGCTTCCAAATGGAGATGTTATGAAAGTTGGCACAGTATGCAAATCTTGCCCAATTATCTTGGAGAATAGGAGGTTGAATGTTGATCTCATTGTCCTCCCACTAAAGTTTTTCGATGTTATCCTTGGAATGGATTGGTTGGCCTCCAATCATGCTTCAGTAGACTGCTTCAGGAAGACTGTCAACTTCAAAATTCCAAGCAAGCCTGAATTCAGTTTTATTGGTGGTCAGAAACACCTAGCCTCAGTGTTCATATCAGCGATGCAGGCTGGAAAGTATTTGATGAGTGGTGGTCAAGGATTTCTTGCTGTAGTCAAGGACCTTCAGCAAGAAGAGACCAAGTTGGAGGATATTCCCATAGCTCGAGAATTCCCTGATGTCTTCCCTGAGGATTTGACTAATTTACCTCCTGATCGGAAGTCGAGTTCTCTATTGATCTAGTTCCTGGAATTGGACCTATATCAAAGGCCCCTTACCGTATGGCCCCAGCTGAGCTAAAAGAACTGAAGGATCAACTGCAAGAGCTCCTAGATCGAAGATTTATTAGACCAGTGCTTCTCCTTGGGGTGCTCCAGTTCTATTTGTTAAGAAGAAGGATGGCAGTCTTCGACTCTGCATTGATTACCGGGGAATCAATAAGGTAACAGTGCAAAATAAGTATCCTCTGCCAAGGATTGACGACTTGTTTGATCAACTTCAAGGAGCCCGGATATTCTCAAAGATTGATCTCAGGTCCGGTACCATCAGCTCAAAGTCAAAGAAGGGGATGTGCCAAAGACAGCATTCAGAACCAGATATGGCCACTATGAGTTCTTGGTGATGCCGTTTGGGTTAACTAATGCCCCAGCAGCATTCATGGACTTGATGAACAGAATTTTTAAGCCATATCTGGATCAGTTTGTGGTAGTTTTCATTGATGATATTCTGATATATTCCAAGAGCCATAAGGAGCATGAGGACCACCTGAGGATCGTGCTGCAGATTCTTCGAGAGAAGAAGCTTTATGCCAAGCTGCAGAAGTATGAATTTTGGTTGGATCAAGTATCTTTCTTGGGCCATATAATCTCTAAAGATGGTATATCTGTGGACCCAAAAAGATTGAAGCTATCATTAGTTGGAGCCGACCTTCCAATGTGGCAGAAATCAGAAGCTTCTTGGGGTTAGCCGGGTATTACCATAAATTTTGGAGAATTTCTCTCGCATTGCTCTACCTCTAACTCGCTTAACCCAAAAGCGAGTGAAGTTTGACTGGACAGTGGAGTATGAGGAAAGTTTCTAGGAGTTAAAGTAGCGCCTGGTGTCAGCTCCCATTCTTGTTCTTCCAACGGGATCTGGAGGTTTTACTATATATACGGATGCCTCTCGGAAAGGATTGGGATGTGTTTTGATGCAGAATGAAAGAGTGATAGCTTATGCCTCCAAACAACTGAAACCTTATGAGCAGAATTATCCTACTCATGATCTAGAATTGGCTACTGTGGTTTTTGCTCTGAAGATTTGGCGGCATTATCTATATGGAGTTTCGTGTGATGTGTATACAGATCATAAGAGTTTAAAATACATCTTCACACAGAAGGAGCTAAATTTAAGGCAGAGGAGGTGGTTGGAACTATTGAAGGATTATGACCTGAATCTACAGTATCATCCTGGGAAGGCCAATGTAGTAGCTGATGCCTTGAGCAGAAAATCCTTTTCTGAGTTAGCTGCTATGATTACTTCCTAGCCTCACGTATTGAGAGATCTGGAGAAGTGGGAGGTTGATCTGAGAGTACAACAGTCTGATGGGCTTGTTGCAGCACTTGTACTCCAGCCGACCTTAGTTGACAGAATCAAGTCCTCCCAGATGGAAGATCAAGATCTACAAAGGATTAAAGAAGTGGTGCAGTCAGGAGTTCAGAATGAATTTTATGTAATGGAGGATGGATTCCTGAAATTTGAAGGAAGACTTTGTGTGCCAAACATTGAGGAGCTAAAGGCTGAAATTTTGAAGGAGGCTCACTACTCTCCCTATACAGTGCATCCAGGTGGCACTAAGATGTACAGGACTTAAAGGAAAAATTTTGGTGGAAAGGCATGAAGAGGGAGATTGCTCAGTATGTAGCCAAGTGCTTGGTGTGTCAGCGAGTGAAAGCCGAGCATCAAAGGCCTGCGGGACCTCTTCAGTCTCTGATGATTCCACAGTGGAAATGGAAAAAGATTACAATGGACTTTGTGACTGGTCTGCCCAAGACTCCTAAGAGCAACGATGCAGTTTGGGTCATTGTAGACAGACTAACAAAATCAGCTCATTTCCTACCTTTCAGAGTTGGGGTCTCTAGTGAAAGATTGGCTAATTTGTATATTGAGCAGATCGTGAGACTCCATGGTGTTCCGGTATCTATTGTATCAGATAGAGATACCAGGTTTGTGTCCCAGTTTTGGAAGAGTCTTCATAAGGCCATGGGACCAAACTAAACTTCAGTACTGCCTATCATCCCTAGTTAGATGGACAATCAGAGAGGACCATACAGATTCTGGAGGACATATTGTGAGCCTGTGTGATGGACTTGGGTGGAGCTTGGGATAACCACTTACCTTTGGTGGAGTTTGCATATAATAATAGTTACCAAGCCAGCATCCAGATGGCTCCATTTGAAGCTCTGTATGGTAGGAGGTGCAGATCTCCTATATGTTGGATGATGTGGGGGAAAGGAAATTGCTAGGCCCTGAGCTGATTCAGCAAATAGTAGATAAGGTGCATTTGATCAGGGAGCGTCTTCGTACAGCTCAGAGCAGGCAAAAGAGCTATGTTGATGTCAGAAGAAGGGAATTGGAATTCCAGATTGGTGATCATGTCTTCTTAAGGGTATCACCAACCAAAGAGGTGATGAGATTTGGGATTAAAGGAAAGCTGAGTCCACGTTATATTGGACCTTTTGAGATCTTGGGCAGAGTCGGAGAGGTTGCTTACAGCATGGCACTGCCTCCGATTCTATCTGGGGTACACAATATTTTTCATGTATCTATGTTGAGGAAGTATATCTCTGACCCCAGCCATGTCATAGCGTATGAGCCTATACAGTTGAGGAAAGATTTATCATATGAGGAGCATCCTGTGCGTATTGTAGACCGCAAAGATCAGGTTCTGAGACGGCGTACCATTCCCTATGTCAAGGTGCAATGGAGTAATCATTCTGAGAGGGAGGCTACTTGGGAACTGGAGGAAGAAATGAAAGAAAAGTATCCACAACTATTTATATCTTAAAATAGTTAATGATTGAAAATTGTTAGCTTTAGTTGATTGTTAGTCCTTGGGACAAAAAATTGGACTTTTAATTTTCTCTAATAAAAGTTATCAATTTCGAGGCCAAAATTTTTATAAGAAGGGGAGAATGTAATCCCCTAGATTTCTCAACTGCTCATGAGAGTTATCACGAGATCAGGAAGATAGACTCTAGATATTTAAATTCCAAATATATCTAACTAATAGAGTCCCTTGATTTGGGGACTCTGCATTGCCTATAAAAGATCATGTGGAAACCTCCTTCCCATCATACGTGAACGCCTCCTTCTCATCATCTTCTCATGCGGACATTTCTTCCCCAGCGTGCCTGCTTCTAGTAAGTCCCTTGTCCATGCCTGGGAGAGAGAGAGAAGGTTAGAGAGAGAAAGTTAAAAAAAGAGGATGCTGGGCCGACTGGGCTGCTTCGATTTGGGCTTATTGGGCTGGTTTAGGAGCCCAGTTTGAGCAGCGTTTTGGGCCCTGTATCGGGCCGAGAATAGAAAAGTAAATATGGCCCGAATCAGGATTGATTCTAGTTTATGGGGATAATTTTATTTCCATATTTGGGTGTATACATTGAGAGATATTCAAGCCCAAAGTTGGGCCCATGAAGTGGTTTGGGTAGAGTTTAAGAATTATTTTATAATTTAGATTTTAAAAATTTAATAATGAAAAATGATATTGTAGGTTCCCAGGTGTCCAATTAGCTGAGTTATCAATCGAAATTTGCGTACTGAGGTAAGTAAGTCAAGTATTATAATTTTATAAATTATTTAATTTGTAAACTATGAACTTACAGTTAAATGTAATTATGTTAATTTTACAAAATCATGTTGTTACTATGATAATATGTAATTATGATAATGACAAAAAAACTTTATGTGTCGCCGCGGTTCTCATATAACAGATTATCACATGACAGATTATTACATGACAGATGACAAAATACTGGTACCAGAACCCTTCCTCTTAGGGGATATTTAAGAGTGATACACAAGATATGTGTTGTAGGGCCATGGGACACATAAAGAAAAATAATGACAATATAAATAATGTTTTGTTTACATCACATATATTCTAGTAATTGTTATTGAATTAAGTTTCAAATTAATTGATTTGATGACATGAACCTGATAATAGTATGATAAATGAAATTTTGAAATTATATTAGGCTTATTTATTGAGTGTGAGTTCATAAAATTCTCATAATGTTTTTCAGAGCCTCAATGAAGAAAGATAATTGAGATAGAAAGAGCTTCTATTAAGTAGACTTAGTTTTATTATATTGATTTAGTTCAGATTTGCTTGTGTATAGGGCTATAATTATGGTTTATAATAAATGTGAATTTTGCTTTATATTGATTTATGTGATAAAGTTCGAGACGCTTTATGCCAGTTCGAGACGCTTTACATGCCTACTATACGGCGGGTTGTCATCTTAGATTAAATTTTGGGATGAGGCGTGATAGAAGGTTAGCCGTAGATACTATCGTATTGAATCATTGTATACCAAATTAAACTATTCGATTTGATCTGATATAAGGACGTGATTAATGTACCAGATATTCAATGCAATGAATGTCGATGACCTTTCCTGATTCTCCCTTTCTATCATAAATATCGCCGTACCCTTTCGTATCGTTAACTACAGTCGCAAAAAGAAACCGGCAAGTATTGATTCACTCTCAAAAAAATATCGATTTTTATTTTTTATTTTTACAAATTCATTAAATTTGTTATCTATTAATTTTATTTCAAACTTTTCGGCCGACACTGCTCTTCATAGCCTTTCGCCATAGATTGTTTGGAGGAATCCGTGTTATTTATGTTATTGAAAAATGATATTTAAATACAATTTATACAAATCTCCTTTAAATTGATTAATTTTCACAAATCTCCTTTAGATTGATATTTAAAAATAAATCTTAATTAATTTGTACAAATCTTCTTTAGATTGATATTGAAAAATGAATCCTAATTAATTTGAATGAAAATGATTTCTATATTATAGAAAAAAAAATATAGGAGTAATTTAAAGAATCAGTTCGCGGTTTAAAACCATAGCTCTCCTTTAAGAAGCCGCAAAACCAATCGAAAAAACCGATCAGCAATCTTCAATAATAATAATAATAATAATAATAATAATAATGAGTTGTTGTTACAAAAATTTTCTAATTTTTTATTTTATTTTATTATTACTATTTTTTTTAAAACGGTCGGGCGTTTTTTTTTTTTTACAGTCAGGTGTTTCATTTTTTAAAGCAGCCAGGCGAGCGCTTTTAAAAAACCCTGTGAGCGTTTTGATTTTAAAACGGGCGAGCGCCTTTAAAAAAAACGCTCGGCGTTAACAATTTCTTTTATTAATTGTTATGTACAATTTTTTTTTAAACGTTGAATTTTCTCTAAACATACTCTTTCAAAGTTCATCCTCTGGTTTTGTCTCTCGAGATACAAGTTGAACCTCCTCTACAGCTGGAAGAATAATTCCTTCGTAACTTTCCTCTATAAATTAAGAAGCTTTGGATCAGAAAAAAAAAGAGGAAGAAATCATGAATGTGAAACAACTTGAGAGGCAATATCATGATCTTACGTGGAAGTTGCTTTGTGAGGTTAGTCGTCTACGTAGTTTGAACCTTCTAATTTTTTAGATTTTTATTTTTATTTTTTGATCGATAGAAACTTAAATTTCCTCAAATGTTGACTCTTTGGCCTTACAAAGGGATATGTAGATGAGTATTTCAGACAACTACAGCAGTTTGAAGGGCAAAGCCCGGGTTTCTTATATGACACGATGACTATATACTTTAAGAATACAGAAAATACCCTCGCCGAAATAAAAGAACTTCTGTGAGTTGCATCCACTCTACATCCCTCTTTATCTTTTTCTTGTCATGTAGCTTAATTATCAATGTTCTTTGCGCCTAATGAAGAGGAGAAGAAAACGTGGATTATGACCAAATCAGCAATCATCTCATCAAGTTGAAAGGAGGCACTGCAAGGTAATCATGCATATTATCTCATCCTTCGCATTTTCCAAATCTTTGAATTTTTTTTTTTTTTGGGTCTCAAATGGAACTCATGATGCAAATTTTTTTGTAAGACTGATTTATGAAAATTCAGTCCCATCAAAAGTTGTTGCCTTGGCTATCTATTTCTTCTTCTTCTTCTTCTTCTCTTCCTAAAATATTTTAGGACTAAGTGTTAACATATTCCACAGGTGTGGTGTTCATATAACACTATAATTAGGGCTACAATAAGTTGGGTTGAGTCGGGTTAGATTATGCTTGATTTCAATCAGATATGATTTTACATTCAGTTCATACTTTTGAACCTATATCCAACTTATGATTCCAATCCAACTCAAAATATCAAGATTTGGGATCGGATTGGATCAAGTCATATTTGTATTTAAGTCAAATATCTAACTGATAATCAAATTTAGATTCATTAAAAAGTTTGAAAAGATTAAAAAGAGTCAATTAAAGCTTAATTTTTTTATTCAAAAGCATTTAATTCTATACAAATAAATAATTACTCTAAAGTTTATAACTTATAATATTAAAAATATTTATTGATATATTTAAAGACATTATAAATAAAATCTAAGAAAATAAATAATAAAAAATCTATTAAAATAAATAATAAAATATAAATATTTTGGTAATTAAGTGCAAAAAGAGGAGAGAAAATTTAATTGTTAAGGTAAAATGTATTCAATAAATTGATAAAAATAATTAGAGTGAAAAATAAGACTTATATAATTTATGTTTATGGGCCCAATTAAATCGGATCCAATTAAACCAAGTTGTGTCAAAAATCTGGGTACGAGCTAGCCATGAACCGCAACCGATCAATCAGGGATCGATTAGTATATGGTTTGAAATGTCTTCCGATACCGCCGATTAAGCAACGAGGTCGTAATCAGCAGTCGGTCTGATCGACGGTTGAATAATATAGCTGTGATCATAGAAAGTGTCGAGAACATTGATTGACGGTTGAATAATATAGCTGTGATCACTTTCATTAGTTGAACAACTGCCTAGTTTTTACTACTAAAAGAGACTTTCATTAGTTGAACAACTGCCTAGTTTTTACTCAGGAGTTATATGAATTCGCGTGGATAAACTGAAGAAAGATAAAGATGCAATGCTAACCCCATCTACTTGAAAGAAACTGATGTTATGCATTGCTGAGTTGTTGACCTTCTCTATCATTTATAGACATCTTCTGAGTAGCCTAGGCCTTAGCTATTCATTATATATCCTTCTTTTTTATTCCCAATCACAATATTTGTTATATATTTTTATACTTGAGCAAAGAACTTTTTATTTTAGCTCATAACATCTAAATATATAGGTTGCTATTTCATGACAAAATCTCCTCTATTTTTTTTCTTATCATTATTGTCATCTTTTTGACTCCGAAACTAAAGTATATGTGCTTGCATACTAGGTACAATTCTTACATAAAAATAACCATAATTGTGCGCGCAACTTTTAGACCTATGCCAACAAATTGGTAATCAATATTGCATCCTATATGATGATGATGTATTTCATCTTTAAGAGCAAAATGATAATGCTTATCTATTGCCAAAATGCTATTAATTCTGCTAATAGTTGAACTAGTAGCAAAAAAACACTCCCTTCAAAGAAAGAAAGAAAAACTCTTTGGTATCACTTTTATTTTGTATTTTTTATTTTTAAAGGTAGAAGTACAAAATCTAATTAAAAAATATATTTAATTATATTATTTTTTTATTTTAAAAGTAGCTTTCAATAGTTAAGAATAAAATGGAAGTGAAAAAAATTAAAAGCAACGGTGTCTACTTCATTTAAGAAACATATACAATATAAAAATAAAATTTTTATTTTAAATGTGTTAAAAAAAGTAACAGTGACAGCAGATGCAACCTAGCTAAATTGTTCTATTTTGTTTGTTTTACAGTGTTGGTGCTTCAAAACTAAATAGCATCTGCGAAGCATTTCGAAATTATTGCTCAAATAGAAGCAAGGAAGGGTGAGTTTTTAATTATATATATACATATTGTTCATATTTGTTCTATTTCATTTACAAATTAAATTCACTGCTTGCTAGAAAAATAAAAGCGACGAAAATAAAAGCCACGGGCATTCTCTTCTACCCTTATTTGCTTTGCCATAGAAATCTCCACTTTAAAACACTAGTATGTATGGCTTTCTGCAGATGTTCGGTTTGCCTACAAGAATTTAATCAACAGATGCTTCTCTTACGGGACAAACTTAAGGTATGAAGATGTCGTCCTTAAACATATATAATGCGATGAAGATTTGTATATGTTTTGCTAAATCTTCTTTCTGTTTACCTTCCATGACTCTTCCATGACTCGTAGCTGGCTCGTCTTATCGTTGCACACGGTGGCAGACTCTAAAGAAGACTTTGCTAGATATTTGATTGGAAATTATGGTGGATAGAAGCTTTTGGCTGTTGATAATACTTTGGTATCGTTATGCTAGGGAACAATTTTCTTTTAATGTGGTGTTTGAAGGGAACTTCTTCTTTTCTTTCTGGTTGTTAGAAACTTTATTTATTTTTTCCTCATTTCAAGGCTTACAGAGATCCTTTCTCTGTCGCTATCTTTTATCTTCTACTGTCTATATTTTTTATATCCATCACGACAATTGAAACAGTCCATCAAATTGCTATTGGCAGTCCTTACAAAATTATAGTTAATTAAATAAATTTTATAAATTAATATATTTATCTAAAAAATATTAAAATTTTATAATAAATTTTAATATATTTATAAATGTTCGGTATAATTATCACTTTGTGGATAGATCAATGGAATGGCATACAACAAGTCTTAAGAAGCTTGCCAACGGGAACATAAACATTATTCTCATACTAGATATTTGTAATTTTTTTTCCTTTCAGGAAGACATTTTGATACTTGTAATACTGCTTCTCATATCTAAAATTTTAAGAGAACCATAGAATTTGGGTTACTAGTTTCATAGTTTAGGCCGAGTCAAGAAGTTCAAGAGACATCTGTAGAAAGAAGAATTGGGAAGTCTAGAGAGGTTGGACATATGAAAGTAGATGATGACTGTAGATTTATAAATTGGACTATCAATTATTCTAAGTGTTAGGTTTACGTTCGACCCAATTTAAACTCAACTCAAATAGTCTTAAATCAAGCTTGAATGCTCAAAATCAGTATCAAACCAACCCTGACGACCCAACTCAACCAGACTAGATCTATAAGATTTGAAACTGGTATAAAATAAATTCTAATATATGTCAGTTAGCATTAATGAACTGTTGGATCTAATTCAACAGCTAATCTCTGGTCCTTGTTGCATATAATCAAACCATTGAATCAAGACGTACTGAAACGAGAATAAATAGACCTTAAATGAAATTGATCAACTGCTTAATTGTGACCTGTTCCTCTCAAACAGCCAATTGGATGCTCCACCTTATAAGGACGCAAAAGCTAGCTTTTTTTTTTTTTAATACACGTTTCGAAGGAGATCTATATATACTGTGGGCCCAAAACTTTATTCCACAAAAGTACGTGCAGGTGAGGAAAATGCTATGCGCGAAGAACAAAATGTTCCTGTTAAAAACCGGAAAAATAATCAAGAGAGAGGGAGAGAATGCGGTCTCCAAGAAAACAACACGACAGAAGGATGAGGCCTTGGGTGCCTGACCTTTGGCGAGCCAACTTCGACTCCATCCGAAGATACGGAACGTCAAACAAGAGACGGCGAGGATTCATTGGACGTCTCTATCTCTGGTCTCACCTTCCGCTAGGGGGTGACAATCATGTTGTGTCATGTCCGGGTCATATCATGTTTTGATTGGGTTGAAAACACATCAACCCAAACACAACCTGTAAGTTAAACGGGTTAAGTAATTTCGACACGAACACGACCTGACTCGAAACACGACTAACCCGACACGACCTGTGACCCGAGAGATTAACACGACCCAACCCGGCTAACACGACCCAATCGACCCAACCCAAACCAACATTCTTTTTTTTTTTTTTAAGAAAAAGCTTTATAAGAAACAAAGAAGAAAAAGCTAGATTTTGGCTTTAAACCTTCAAGACAAACAATTGATTTACTCATTAAGCAAAAAACCAAATTTACAAGTACAAGCAGTCCCTGTATCAAATTATCAATGCAACAAAACTGCCAGATGCAAGCAATCTGGTTTCAGCACTTGAACACAATAGCTATCCAGTCTAACATAGCATAACAAAAAAATAAAAATTTAAACATGTTTTACATTAAACAAAGACATTAAAACATCACAATTATCCCAAAATAAATACAAATCTCCACAAATCAGAAGTCAAACTAATCTGCCAGGTATGTCATGCAAGATATGTCATGCAAGATAACATACAACTTACGCATCTCTTTTGCATGCAATTTCACCACCGTGCAGCAGGCACGAATATTAAAGCAACATGAAAAATATCTCATGTCAAGAAACGAGGTATCGATATATTTTTGGCATTGCATTTATTTAGTTGATATAATTTTTTTAATTTTTTAGTTTATTGCATCGCTAATGCGTCGCTATTTAACATATTTAATTATTTTAAAAATATTGCGACGCACGGATTAAAAATATTGCGACGTATTATTTACTTCGCTAAATAAAAAATTAATTTTTTTATTTTTGGTTTATTAATGCGTCGCTAATTACGTCGCAATGTTTTGTTGTCACGGTGGCATCGCAAAGTGGTCACAATTTAGCGATGCAATAATGCGTCACTAAATTTGCATCGCTATTTTAATATTTTCTTGTAGTGCTATATCTAAAATATTATTATTAAATATTACGACGTAACTAAATGCGTCGTAATATTGCGACGCAATTGAATGCGCAATATTTAATAATATTATTAAATATTAAATATTAGTTTTAAAATTAGCGACACATTTAGGATACGTCGTAATATTACAACGCATTGGTGGTCGCAGAGAGTCGTCGTAAAGTGATGCAATTGCGACAAATTGAGATTGCGATGATCATCTGAACGATGCCGTCATTGCGTCACTATTGCATCGCAATAGCATGTTTAGCGATGCATTAGCGATGCATTTGGGCGTCGCTATATTTTTGTTCTCTTGTAGTGAATGAATTCCGGCCTCCAGTCTTCCATGGCAATGACCTGGCCATTGGCAACCTATGGATTACCCAATGCCATCAATTTTGCAGCAGGGTCGGAGAATCGGATCAAATAGTGGCGGTGGGCCAAGCTGATAGTTTCAATTGAACCAGCCACTCCAGCGTGGCGGAGCTCCCTGACAATGGCTTCAGGGGGAATCCACTTCAATAAGCTCCTGGCAATGACTGCCTTGGCTCCCAAGTCGGAGGTCTCCTCCTCCAACGCCTGGAGAGGAACCTGAACCATATCCGGAAACTGACGTTCCAGCGCTGCAATAGTTGTCGGAGACGGAGAAGAAGATACCCATTCAAACCGGCTGCTCGGGAACCGACTACCTCCCTTTCCCTCCATCTTTCCCCCATCAGAGGCCACCAAAATGGCATTCATCGGCGAACCCATCAACTAAGATGAAGGCAAGCCAAAGGATTGAAGATCGCCAGAGATCGGCCACCACCGTGCAGCAGGCACGAATCTTAAAGCAATACAGGAAAAAAGCTCCGCACGAACCTTCAGCACAAACCTTAAAGCAACACAGGAAAAATATCTGGCTATCCATGCAAGCTCATGTCAAGAAACGAGGTATCGATATATTTTTGGCATCGCATTTATTTAGTTGATATTTTTAGGAGGCATTTATTTGCACCTCTAAATAGAGGCGCGGTCAAATGCAATGCATCACTAAAATCTCGATTAATATGGGACATTTATCTGCGTGCCCTAGGCCTCTAACCCCATTTCTACCTCATGCCGGCCGAATCTAACACCTTAGCTCCTCCCTCGTGCCATCCCCGCCCTTGTCGTCGCCAAAGGATTTGCTTGCCGTCCCAAACCAAGGAAGGGAGGAGAAGGGGCGTCGTAAGGCCAGGTAACTCCTCCTCCGTCTCTTTTAGTTAGATCTAAGATTTGTTTTTTTAATTTATCTAAATAATCTCTATATTTTTCTCCACTTTTATCGCCTCATGTTTGGTTCGATGATGCTTGTTGGCTGGTGAGAGATAGAGAGAGCGGAGGGAGTGGTGGGAAGGCGACAACAGAGGGGTCCGAAAATTTCACCTCTGCTGCCAGCTTTGGCTTTTTACTGGGAGGGGGGACCTTGAGGTGGGGGACGCAGGAAAAAGGGGAGAGATTTCTTTATTTTTATTTTTTTTTTTTAGGGTTGGGGTTAGGGTTTTGAGGGGGCAGGGGAAGGAGAGGGAGACGGAAAGAGAACGAGGTGCCAGCGGGTTCACTTTGCTTCTTTCTCTTTATTTCTGATCATTGTGCGAGCAGAAGAAATTAAACAGTTTGCATCCTTTCCAGGAGATCTATAGATAAATATATTTCAAACTTTAGTGGATTAACTTACCCTACTTATTTTAAATCATTGGTGTGACTTTCGAATAGAATTTAATTAAAACATAATTAGGCCTAATTTATTAAAGACGTAGAGAGTTCTTTTCCACGTTTGAAATAAAGGGGCATTGAAAAGAAAGGAGCCTCTTGAGATATCGTAAGAGATTATATAAAAATATATTTTAAAAAACATTCTATGAGTTGACTACGACGTTGTAAGATGAAATATAATTTTTTGAGCTATATTGTAATTTAAAAATATGGGCAACTTAAGTTCTTCTACTGATCTCACGATAAAGGCAAAGAGAGTTAATAAAGAAGGTCGATTGGTTTATAAATAATCAATTACTGACTACTCCTAGCGTGCCCTATGGCTTATTTTTCTATTTGCATCGCATTCCTCTCTAATTATTTGTATCAAACGTTCTCATATAAAATGTGTGAAACATCTGTAGATCGGCCACATAGAAGTTCATTAGATAATTATTCACCCCTCTCTCTCTACTTATATGACATTTATCTTTTATATTTTATTTAAAGAATATATAGTGTTTTAGAAGTCAAATTTTCAATTTCCATAGCTATAGCAGCATGGGTGCTTATAAACAAAATAAGTTTTTGGTCTCATAATAGAAATGCATCATTTTTCTAAAAGATATTATTTATTTAAATATGAAAAATATCAATTTTTTTCTCATAATAATAAAATAAAACATATGGAATATTTGATAAATCATCTTTAAGAGTTCCTATATATATATATATATATATATATATATATATATATAGTATAAGATGTTGACATATGAAATGCATGTAAGCGTTAGTGTTTGAATGAATATTCATGAATTTAATTAATTTTTTATTATTTATATAACTTGATTAATATGCTATCAATTATTTGTAATAGAGTACTTTTTCTCTTTATAAACAAAGAGATAGAATAGAGAGAGTTTAAATAAATCAAATGTAATCATCAAAAAATTATATGTACTTCTAAAATGTTCTTTAAATTGATGGGATGATTTCAAATCACAACCAATTGAACATTGCAGTAATGTTGTGTGTGTGTATATATATATATATATATATATATATATATATATATATATATGGTACAGACGACTAACTATACTAATTTAGTACGAGTCAACCCAAATAGATCAGAATACAAGATTTGTTTAAAAACAAGAGGATAGGGATCATCCTGATTATAAATCCAAAATCAAGCATGATGAACCCGATCGGCGATGAACGATCTCGGAACGTTGCAATCGGTCCGAGATCGTCGACGATCCGATGGTTGCGATCGATCCAAGTCTTGATCCTGATCGACCACGACCGATCGCGGACCGTGGCGATCGGTCCGATCGCCGACGATCCGACGTTTGCGATCGATCCAAGCCCTGATCCCGATCGGCCATGACCGATCTTGGACCGTGGCGATCGGTTCGATCGGCGATGATTCGACGGTTGCGATCGATCCAAGCCGTGATCCCGATCAGCCGCGACCAATCCGGACCATTGCAATCGGTCCGAGATCGCCGACGATCCGACGGTTGCGATCGATCCAAGTCCTGATCCTGATAGGCCACGATCGATCTTGGACCGTGGCGATCGGTCCGATTGCCGACGATCCGACGATTGCGATCGATCCAAGCCCTGATCCCGATCGGCCACGACCGATCTCGAACCGTGGCGATCAATCCGATCGGCGATGATCCGACGGTTGCGATCGATCCAAGCCGTGATCTTGATCGGCCATGACCGATCCCGGACTGTTGCAATCGGTCCGAGATCACCGATGATCCGACGGTTGCGATTGATCCAAGCCGTGATCCTGATCGGCCATGATCGATCTCGGGCCGTGGTGATCGGTCCGATCGGCGATGAACGATCTCAGACCATCGCGATCGATCCGATAGGCGACGATCTAATGGTTGCGATCGATCAAGCCATGGTCCCGATCGGCCACGACCGATCCCGGACCATTGCAATCAGTCCGAGATCACCGACGATTTGACGATTGCGATCGATCAAAGTCCTGATCCCGATCGGCCACGACCGATCTTGGATTGTGGCGATCGGTCCGATTAGCAACGATCCGACGGTTGCGATCAATCCAACGCGTGATCCCGATCGGCCATGACCGATCTCTGATCGTGGCGGTCAGTCCGATCGCCGATGAGCCGACGATTGCGATCGATCCAAGCCATGATCCTGATCGCCACGATCGATCTTGGATCGTGGCGATCTGTTCGATCGGCGACGATCCAACGGTTACGATCGATCCATGCCCTGATCCCGATCGGCCACGATCGATCTTGAACTATGGCGATATGTCCAATTGGTGATGATCCAACGTTGCGATCGATCCAAGCCCTGATCCCGATCGACCATGACAGATCTCGGATCATGGCGATCGGTCCAATCGGTGATGATCCGATGGTTGCGATCGATCCAAGCCGTGATACCGATCGTCCATGACAGATCTCAGACCATGGCGATCAGACCGATCGGCGACGATCCGACGGTTGCCATCGATCCAAGCCCTTATCTCGATCGGCCACGATCGATCTCGGACAGCGGCGATCGATCCAATCGGTGACGATCCGACGGTTGCGATCGATTCAAGCCCTGATCCAGATCGGTCACGACCGATCTCGGACCGATCGCTATTTAACAAAATTAATTTTTTTTAAAAAAATATTGAGATGCAAAGGGTTACATCATAATTTTTTAATATGATAATATTATATAAAAATTAATTTTATTTAAAATAATTGTGACGCAACAAGTGCGTCGTTAAATTAAAACATAATTTTCTTAATTTTCTAGTATCTTGCATCGCTAATGCGTCGCTATTTAATATAATAAATTTTTTAAAACATTGCCAGCATCGCAATTATTTTTTCTCATGTTTATACATTATAAAAATTAATTTTATTTAAAATAATTGTGACGCAGTTAGTGCGTTGCTAAATTAAAAATAAGTTTTCTAATTTTCTAGTTTATTGCGTCGCTATTTAACATATTTAATTTTTTTAGAAACATTGCGACGCACTTAGTTGCGTCGCAATATTTTTTTCTCATATTTATATTTTATAAAAATTAATTTTATTTAAATTATTTGCGACGCAATTGGTGCATCGCTAAATTAAAAGTAATTTTTTTAATTTTTTAGTTTATTGCATCGCTAATGCGTCGCTATTTAACATATTTAATTGTTTTAAAAACATTGCGACGCACTGAGTTGCATCGCAATATTTTTTTCCCATATTTATATTTTATAAAAAAATAATTTAAAAATATTGATGCATTATTTGCTTCGCTAAATAAAAAAATTAATTTTTTTATTTTTTGGTTTATTGAGTCACTAATGCATCGCTAATTACGTCGCAATGTTTTGTTGTCATGGTGGCATCGCAAAGTGGTCGCAATTTAGCGATGCAATAATGCGTCGCTAAATTTGCGTCGCTATTTCAATATTTTCTTGTAGTATTATATCTAAAATATTATTATTAGAATGATCGCGAATCCCCGCGACACCCTAGGAGAATTGGATTTCGGCCGAAACTCCTTCGAGACACCCCTGTTGAAAGCTCACGACACCTTAGCTTTAAGGCAACGACACCCGTGCTTAGAACTATCACGTAGAGAACCCCCGCGACACCCCTTGTCGAATTCGGTCGAAACTCCTTCGCGACACCCCACTTGAAACCTCACGACACCCTAGCATCAATGCTACGACACCCGTGCTTAGAACTGACCACAGAGAGAATCCCCACGACACCCCAGGAGAATTGGATTTCGGCCCAAACTCCTTCGAGACACCCTGTTGAAAGCTCATGACACCCTAGCTTTAAGGTGATGACACCCGTGCTTAGAACTGATCACGGAGAGAACCCCCGACACCCCTTGTCGAATTCGGCCGAAACTCCTCCGCGACCCCAGTTGAAATCTCACGACACCCTAGCACCAATGCCAGACACCCGTGCTTAGAACTGACCGCGCGGAGAATCCCCGCGACACCCCAGAGAGAATTGGATTTTGGCCGAAACTCATTCGAGACACCCCTGTTGAAAGCTCACGACACCCTAGCTTTAAGGCGACGACACCCGTGCTTAGAACTGATCACGGAGAGAACCCCCCACACCCCTTATCGAATTCGGCCGAAACTCCTTCGCGACACCCCAGTTGAAATCTCATGACACCCTAGCACCAATGCTATGACACCCGTGCTTAGAACTGACCGCGGGGAGAATCCCCGCGACCCCAGGAAGAATTGGATTTCGGCCAAACTCCTTCGAGACACCCCTGTTGAAAGCTCACGACACCCTAGCTTTAAGGCGACGATACCCGTGCTTAGAACTGATCACGGAGAGAACCCCTGCGACATCCCTTGTCGAATTTGGCCGAAACTCCTTCGCGACACCCCAGTTGAAATCTCATGATACCCTAGCACCAATGCTACGACACCCGTGCTTAGAACTGACCGTGCGGAGAATCCCCGCGACACCCCAGGGAGAATTGGATTTCGGCCGAAACTCCTTTGAGACACCCATGTTGAAAGCTCACGACACCCTAGCTTTAAGGCGACGACACCCATGCTTAGAACTGATCATGGAGAGAACCCCCACGACACCCCTTGTCGAATTCGGCCGAAACTCCTTCACGACACCCCAGTTGAAATCTCATGACACCCTAGCACCAATGCTATGACACCCATGCTTAGAACTGACCGCGCGGAGAATCCCCGCGACACCCCAGGAGAATTGGATTTCGGCCGAAACTCCTTCGAGACATCCCTGTTGAAAGCTCACGACACCCTAGCTTTAAGGCGACGACACCCATGCTTAGAACTGATCACGGTGAAAATCCCCGCGACACCCAGGAGGATTAGATTTAGGCCAAAAATCTTCGCGAAACCCCAGTTGAAACCTCACGACACCCTAGCACCAATGCTACGACACACGTGCATTAACAGTGAACCCACGGGTGTCGTCGCCTTAAAGCTAGGGTGTCGTCAGATGATAACTGGGGTGTCGTATTGTTTTAACCTTCGTGTCCTAAATCCTAATCCTTTGTCAGCATATATTGACAACTAAATATATGGATATCATTGTTCATGACTGCGTGCCTATATTTTCACAGTTGATGTTGAAATTGTAGATCGGAAAGAAATCGATAACACTCCCGGCCGTGCACCTTCACCCGTCGCTCCAAATGCAGTGGATGATACTGTAGTTCCTCAAACTGGAATGAATTTCAATTCAGCAAATGATGTATATACGTTCTACAATGGATACGCGAAATGAGTTGGTTTTGGAATCACAACAGTGTGTAGCAGGGCCAACAACAAAAATAACTTTGCTTCAAGCACCTGGCGTGTTGGAGGCAAGGAAAATCTAGAAAATCAGAGAAGAGTATGAATCATAGGGATACTGGGAAAGTTGATTGTATGGCATCCATAAAAGCAAGACTGAATGCTACAAGTGGTAAGTGGATATTGGATGAGGTTTCTCTAGAACATAACCATGGGATGTCCATAACATCAACTGGTTATCTATGGTCGCATAGGAGGATCAGCACACCAGAGAAGGCAGAGATCAGCAATTTACATGCCGTGAATGTTCGACGACTCAGATATACTCTGCCATAGCAAGAGAAAAGGGGGCAGAAGACAATTGGATTTCACCGAGAAGGATGCTCGTAACTTCATTTGTCGCGAACGTCAGTCTAAGCTGAAAGAAGGAGATGCTCAGTCGATGGTAATTCATTTCGCCGAAATGCAACTCAGAAATCCTAATTTCTTCTATTCCTTAGACCTCAATGATAATGGTCATCTGAGGTCTGTCTTCTGGATTCATCCAAGGTCAAGATTGGCATGCACATACTTCGGTGATGTTCTAAGCTTTGACTCAACGTACTTGACAAACATATATCAAATGCCTTTTTGTCCATTCATTGGGGTCAACCATCATGGACAGTCCACCTTGCTTGGATGCGCACTGTTGTCTGATGAGAGTACTGAGACATATAAATGGGTTTTTCAGACATGGCTGGATGCAAATGGTGGTCAAGCACCTATTGCCATAATAACTGACCAAGATAAGGCAATCGAGGCTGCTGTCAAAGAAGTTTTTCTAACACACGACATTGATTTTGTCTTTGGCATATATTGAAGAAGATACCTAAAAAGATTGGCCATTTGCACGGCAAATCCCAAGTTTATGGTTGATTTCGATGAGGCGATATATGATTCATTGACCATACAGTCATTCGAGGAAAGGTGGGCACATGTTATGGAGAAATATAAAGAATGCAAGTCTATAGATTGGTTCAATGTCCTTTACGAATGTCGGGATAAATGGGTCCCAGTTTACCTAAAGGATACATTCTTTGCAGGTTTGTATGTCATTGTCTTTGGTTCATGTTCGCGTTAAATGCTTTTTTTTGTTGACAAAATTTTGAACAGGATGTCATCTTCACAAAGGAGCGAGGGCATTAATCACTTCTTCGATGGTTTATAAATTCGAAGACAACACTAACGGAGTTCATAAGTAAGTACGAAGATGCCTTGAAAAAAGATACGAGGCCAAAAATGAGAAGATAATAGGACGTTGCAAACGATTGCTTTCCTAAAGACATCATCACCTTTTGAGAGACAAGCTGCAGGAAGGTATACAAGGCGCATTTTCAAAAAATTTCAGAATGAGATCCTTGAAATGGCTGCATCAAATACAAAATTGATCAAGGAAGCTAGCAACAGTTGTGTATATTCCGTAAAGTCGTATGAAAGGATTGAAGTCGATGGAATCGGCAAGGAGATGATCAAAGATTATATCGTGTATACGATAGAAATATTGAGGATGTCCAATGCCAGTGCCGATCCTTTCAGTTCAAGGGGTACCTGTGTAGGCATGCCTTGTTGGTTCTTCATCAAAGTGACGTATTTCGTTTACCAGATAAATACTTCTTGAAGAGATGGTGCAAGGACATGAAATACCAATTCGACGAATTCGACTGCAATACTAAAGGTTATGATAAAAGCACACGAAAATCACGGTACACAGTGACAATTTTTTAATTGAAATGTCTTAATATTTGTTTTCGTTAATATTATGTTAATGATTGTAGATATAGTTTGCTGAGTCATCGGATGATGAAGCTCGCAGAGATAGCCTCCATGTCTGAAGATGCATTTCATGTAGTGATGATGGTCTAACACCTATATTCAAAATTGCCGTGGATGCCAACTGCGTAGCTAAACCACGTACAAAGCTTGTAATTCAAGATCATGAACAAATTAGGATGAAAGGTCGCCCGAGAGAGAACAGATTAAAGAGTGGAGTCGAGAAGAAGTCAAAAAGATCAAGGAAAAATCAGGTCAAGGAAAGAGATGCTTCAAGCATCAGGCAGACTTGTTTGCAGTCTATTAATATCAAAGAGGATCTGGAGAGAATTGTACCGCCTTCCGAAGCTTTGATGGACGAATTTGATGCTTATGTATTGAGTCAACTTACACATGAGCATATATAAAACACGGGTGTCGTAACTTTTGAACTAGGGTGTCTTGTCGCAAATGAAGTGCTTTCAAAATAGGGTGTCTATTTCAGTAAAATGAAGTGCTTTTAGCGCGACGACACCCCAGCTCTTGGCTAACGACTCCCTAGCTCTTGTGCGGCGACACCCGAAAGGTGAAAACCTACGACATCCCAGTACTTGCGAATGAACACCGAAGATTTTAGCGCGACAACACCCCAGCTCCTAGCTAGCGACTCCCTAGCTCTTGCGTGGCGACACCCAAAGGCGGAAACCTACGACATCCCAGTACTCGTGATCGAACATCGAAGATTTTAGCGCGACGACACCCCAGCTCCTGGCTAGCGACTCCCTAGCTCTTGCCCGGTGACACCCGAAAGGCGGAAACCTACGACATCCCAGTACTCGCGAACGGACACCAAAGATTTTAGCACGACGACACCCCAGCTCCTGGCTAGCGACTCCCTAGCTCTTGCGCGGCGACACCCAAAGGCGGAAACCTACGACATCCCAGTACTCACGAACGGACACCGAAAATTTTAGCACGATGACACCCCAGCTCTTAGCTAACGACTCCCTAGCTCTTGCGCGGCGATACCCGAAAGGCGAAAACCTACGACATCCCAGTACTCGCGAACGGATACCAAAGATTTTAGCGCGATGACACCCCATCTCTTGGCTAACGACTCCCTAGCTCTTGCGCAGCGATACCCGAAAGGCGGAAACCTACAACATCTCAGTACTCGCGAACGGACACCGAAGATGTTAGCGCGACGACACCTCAGCTCCTGGCTAGCGACTCCCTAGCTCTTGCGCGGAGACACGAAAGGTGAAAACCTACGACATCCCAATACTCGAACGGACATCGAAGATTTTAGTGCGACGACACCCCAGCTCTTGGCTAACGACTCCCTAGCTCTTGTGCAGCGACACCCGAAAGGAGGAAACCTACGACATCCCAGTACTCGCGAATGGACACAGAAGATTTTAGCGCGATGACACCCCAGCTCTTGGCTAACGACTCCCTAGCTCTTGCGTGGCGACACCCGAAATGCGGAAACCTACGATATCCCAGTACTCGCAAATGGACACCGAAGATTTTAGCGCGACGACACCCCAGCTCTTGGCTAACGACTCCCTAGCTCTTGCGCGGCGACACCCGAAAGGCGGAAACCTACGACATCCCAGTACTCGCGAATGGACACCGAAGATTTTAGCGCGACGACACCCCAGCTCCTGGCTAGCGACTCCCTAGCTCTTGCGCGGCGATACCCAAAAGGCGAAAACCTACGACATCCCAGTACTCGCGAACGGACACCGAAGATTTTAGCGCGACGACACCCCAGCTCCTGGCTAGCGACTCCCTAGCTCTTGCGCGGCGACACCCGAAAGGCGGAAACCTACGACATCCCAGTACTCGCGAACGGACACCGAAGATTTTAGCGCGATGACACCCCAACTCTTGGCTAACGACTCCGTAGCTCTAGCGCGGTGACACCTGAAAGGCGAAAACCTACGACATCCCAGTACTTGCGAACGGACACCGAAGATTTTAGCCCGACGACACCCCAGCTCTTGGCTAACGACTCCCTAGCTAGCGCGGCGACACTCGAAAGGCAAAAACCTACGAAGGCAAACATATGAATACATCGAGGACACCCCTACTCGCAACATAAAATTTGTGCATTTGCATTAAATATTAATCAGTGTTAATATGAATAAATTACATTCAATTTTCATTCAAGAAGAATAAAAAAATTAAGAATATTTTTCGACAATGTCGCTAATCTTTTTGTTCAGGCCCTCTCTCAATATTGTCGCAGCTAAGTGTCGCTGGTAATCTCTGACTTCCTCATCCGTGAAATCCATCTTCATATCAGGATTGTCCCGTTGAGCAAGACATTTCATGTATCTCAGACAGTATAGGCCGCAATCCAGCGATCCGGTCGGTTGGCTTGGGCAATCCGAAATATCTTTCATCGGCCAAGTCATCGCTTCCTTCTTATCGCAGTAGATATGGAATATGTGGCCTAGAATTGTATGTCATTTCCTTGCATTGGCCTTGTACTTGGGGTTGCATTTCATTGAATTCAGGTGCATGAACACCTTTCTTTCCATGTCGACAGCAACCAAATGCCAGTGCGAGTTATCAGAGTTTATTATGGTGAAAAGAAACCAAAATTGGGCCTTATCTTCATCGATACATTGTCAAATATCGTGTCCCCTGATGTTCCAGCAAGTTCATGAGCAGGTGATGAGGAAGTCAGACATAGAGCGGATACGAAAACTGATGCAAATATGCACTTATGGTATCGATCCGGATGCTCTGTCCAGTTGCGCATCAGAAACTCCTGGCCAGAATCAATTATCTACCAATGCAACGTAAATCGATTAATATAATTCTAAAATCAACAATTAGAACAGGTTTCTTGATATACTTATATCATCTATTATCATTTCATTGTTAATGAGATCTTGAAGATTTTTCCTTGTTACAATGCCAGAAAACATATTGGTGTAGACGATCTCGTCGGTTAGTCGTTCACTCAAAAAAATTTGAATAATAATTTGATCATCTTCGACCATTGTGTTGGGCTTTGACGTGCCCACTGTCTTCGCCGACTTTTTAGGACGGGTTGTCTCATAACATTCTTCGACGACCGTGGATGCCTTATGCTTCCTCGGCTCTTTTTTAACCCTCCTAACAAGCGAAGGCACTCCAACGATTTCTATGTCCATATTATCACCCTTTGGCGCAGGGGTGCCAAGTTTATTATCGGATATGGACTCATCTTTATTTTCATTCCCATGCTCTGTTTTAACATCCAATAAATCCCCCTCCAATCTCTTCTCCTCTGCTTTTGCATTCCCCGTCTCAATTGGACACTCGGATGAATGGTCCTCCTCCATCTTCTTCTCCTCACTATTTCCATTACCAAGCTCGCGGAGGACCAACTCCAGGGAATGCACCTTCTCTGTTTTCCCGTCTCCCTTGTCCTCCTCATTTATTGCATTACTTTCCTTTCTGAGCAGTGAACTGAGGAGGCTCTCAGCAATGGACAGCCTGTGCCTGACATCGTTGAGTTGATCCTTAACGCACTCTAATTCAGTCCTCAACTCGGCACATCCTGCACAGCTATCCGTTGGTTGAGGGGCGCAGGTACTGTTGGTTGAGGGGATGCTACATTCTGTTGAGTGAGAAGCCAGCGCTCTTCTGACAATGGTACAGTAGCTCCCTCCATCTGCAACGCAAGATGATAACAAATTAATTTTAAGTGAACATATTGATGCATTAAGTTGAAAAATATGGTCAAAGCAATGGAGCAATATACTAGCTTACCAAGTTGTGAGGCTGCAAGTCGGTAACCCGAACCGACTGGATCTTTATTTGGTGGTCATACCACTTCAACAACAGGGGCAGTTTATCAGGGTATACTGGTTCTTGCATTGATGTATGCTCGAGGAACCACACCTGAACATGATATTTTTTGGATATTAAATGATGTAATATTACAAAAAAATTATACTATGAACACTACTTATGCGTCTTAATAATCCTTACCACTAGTGCTGCCGAGCATTCAAACAGGGTAGGCTGCCTCCTAACTTTTTTTGCATTCTTTGAGTGCATCGGCTCCTCGGAATGCAAGCAAGCAGCTATTTCTGGGAGAGCCAGAACAATCAACTCATTCAGTGCCGAAGCCAAGTTGATGCTATCCAGTTGACTTAAGTCATCTAAGTGCTGGATGAGATACCGTGGACATCTCTGATTAGACTTTGGAGCCAAAAACATGGCCAACATGTATGCGATCCAAAGTCGGACGGTGTCCTCGACATCCTCCTGTACCTTAGATGATCGGAGTTGAAATATTAACTTCTCCAAACCTTCTTGGCGAAGATCTAAACCCTGGCCAAACCGTCTGAACAACCTTCCGTTGAACATTTGGTTGGATGTGTCGATCTTCTTCCCATGAGCTGGAAGTCCCAAAATGAGTGTGACTTCGTCGGCACTGAATAGAACTGGCTTTCCGCAGAAAATGAACTCGTCGCCTCCATTGTGACATCTTATGATGTCTGCTAGCAGTCGCCCGTCGACTGTGAACGTCTGCATGTCGACGAAGGAACCAAATGGGGTCCTTCGAATAAGTTTTGTATGCCGTCTAGTGAACCCATCTTCCAAACCCTCTGAACGTATACGGCCGGCCTGCAACTATTAGCTCCTAGAATAGGAAATGATCCATTTTCAAATACTTACAATCCTGGCTGGCGAAATCATCCAAATTTTTCTTGGAAACCTCAACCTGTAGTCAATTCATCGATCAAACCTAATTATCAAGAAACTAATTTTAGAAATATGTCATATTCACAATATCCAAACATCCCATAACCTCCACCGAGTAATCAGCCTACTTTTGAAGACAAAGTGTTACAAGCATTGAAAGGGCTAGAAATGAATACTCAAATCCTTCACTCCCACACACAATCTATTGCAAAACTAGAAACTCAGATAGGTCAATTAGCCACAGCATTCAGTAGAAGGGAGGAGGGTAAGTTACCTAGTTAGCCTATCGATAACCCGAAAGGACAATTCATGGCTGAGAGTTCCAATAGTCCTGATAAATTCCCAGAACATGCTAAATTAGTCATGAATCTTAGAAGTGGAAAAACATTGAACCCACCTGAACCAACCCAGAAATTAGAAGTGGCTAAACCAGAAGAGAGAAGAAATGAAAAAGAAAAGAAATTCAATGATCAAGCAATCATACTTAAAGCCCCATTCCCTAGTGCTTTAGAATCTCCTTTGCCTTCAGATAAGAAGAATATAAAAATGAATGAGATACTTGAGTTATTTAAGCAAGTCCAAATAAACTTACCTCTTCTCGATGCTATCAAGCAAGTTCCAGCTTATGCCAAATTTTGAAGGATCTATGCACACAAAAACGGAAAGCCAAGATACAAATACCAAAAAAGATACATTTGACTGAGCAAGTTAGCTCAGTTGTTCAGCAAATAACCCCACCCAAACTAAAAGATCCTGGTACCCCGATTATATCATGTGTCATAGGAAACTTCACAATCAAGAAAGCATTATTAGATTTGGGTGCGAGTATAAACCTTCTCCCAAGTTCAGTATATGAATTATTCGGATTTAGAGAGTTGAAACCTACGACAGTAACACTACAATTGGCAGATAGATCAGTCAAAGAACCTCGTGAAATATTGGAAGATGTATTAGTAAAGGTGGATGAATTCTATTTTCCTGTCGACTTCCTTGTGTTAGATATGGAATCTAGCGGTAATCCTAACCAAATTTCCATCATCCTTTGAAGACCTTTTCTAGCTACTGCTAATGCATGCATAAATTGTAGAACAGGTGTGATGGATGTATCTTTTGGAAACAAGAAGATGAGATTAAATATTTTTAATGCTTCCCAAGGACCACCTGTGTACGATTTAAATGAAGTAAACATAATAGAGAAATTAGTAGATAAGAAATTTTAAAGTTTGATTGATTCGGATCCTGTACAAACATGTCTTACACATTTTGGAATATATGACTTTGATATTGATGAGTACACCAAAGAGATAAATATGTTATTAGAACCACCTAAGATCGACACCATCCCTCCTTGGACTATAAAATATGAACCATTTCCAACTAAACCAAGTCCTTTAATACCATCCTTGGAAGAACTACCCCAACTAGAGTTGAAACCTCTTTCAGATGACTTAAAATATTCATTCCTTGGACCCAATGATACCCTTTCAGTAATCATTGCATCTACCCTAACCTCTGAGCAAGAAGATAAATTGGTAGATGTACTTAAAGAACATAAAGAGGCGATTGGATGGACAATAGCTGATCTTAAGGGAATTGACCCTTCCGTTTGCATGCACCACATTCATAGTGAAATTGAAGCCAAACCACATAGAGACATGTAACGAAGGCTAAATCCAAACATGAGGGATGTTGTTAAGAAGGAAGTAGTAAAATGGTTTGATACTGGTATTATTTATCCAATTTCAGATAGCTAATGGGTCAGTCCAATCCAAGTAGTACTAAAAAATCAGGTATTACCGTGATTAAAAATAAAAAGGGTGAATCAATTCCTACTCGCACATCAACTAGTTGGAGAGTGTGTATAGATTATCGAAAGTTGAATGCCGTGACTAGGAAAGACCACTTTCCTTTGCCTTTTATTGATCAAATTCTAGAACGGCTAGCGGGACAAAGTTTCTTTTGTTTCTTAGATGGATATTCAGGATACAATCAAGTCCCAATATTTCCTGCAGATCAAGAAAAGACCACCTTCACTTGTCTCTTTGGAACATTTGCCTTTAGACGTATGTCGTTTGGTCTTTGTAATGCACCAGCCACGTTTCAACGATGTATGATGGCCATATTTTCTGATATGATTGGTCAATTTTTGAAAGTATTTATGGATGATTTTTTAGTCTTTGGTGCATCATTTGATAGCTGCCTCGAGAACTTGACTAAGGTACTGAAACGATGTATGGAAATGAATTTAGTCCTAAGTTGGAAGAAAAGCCATTTTATGGTTCGTGAGGGAATTATGCTTGGACACATTATTTCAGAGCGAGGTATTGAGGTTGATAAAGCCAAGGTTGAATTGATCTCAAATCTACCACCCCCAACCTCAGTTAAACAAGTACGATCTTTCCTTGGTCATGCTAGTTTTTATAGACGTTTCATCAAAGATTTCAGTAAAATTTCTCGACCATTGTGTAATTTGTTGACCAAGGATAGTTCTTTTAATTTTGATAAAGATTGTCTAACAGCCTATAACATTCTTCGAACTACTTTGACCACTGCACCAATTATCAAGCCCCCAGATTGGACCATACCTTTTGAAATCATGTGTGATGCTTCTGATTATGCTGTAGGGGCAGTTCTAGGACAGAAACTCAATCAAGAACCCCATGTAATTTATTATGCTAGCAAAACTCTTTCAGATGCACAAATGAACTATACTACCACTGAAAAAGAATTACTAGTAGTTGTGTTTGCCCTAGAAAAGTTTAGATCATATCTGTTAGGGTCTAAAGTTTTAGTTTACTCAGATCATGCAGCGTTGAGGCATCTATATCAAAAAGGATACAAAACCCAGACTGATTAGATGGATCCTTCTACTACAAGTATTTGATCTAGAAATCTTAGATAAGAAGGGTTCTAAAAATATGGTAGCAGATCATATCTCTAGTATCTCAGTGTAATACAATAAAGAAATAATCAGAGAGAAGTTTCCTGATGAGCAACTATTCTCAATTTCCCATAGCATTCTTACACATGTCTTACACATTTTGGTTCGGATCCTGTACAAACATGTCTTACACATTTTGGAATAGATGACTTTGATATTGATGAGTACACCAAAGAGATAAATATGTTATTAGAACCACCTAAGATCGACACCATCCCTCCTTGGACTATAAAATATGAACCATTTCCAACTAAACCATGTCCTTTAATATCATCCTTGGAAGAACTACCCCAACTAGAGTTGAAACCTCTTTCAGATGACTTAAAATATTCATTCCTTGGACCCAATGATACCCTTCCAGTAATCATTGCATCTACCCTAACCTCTGAGCAAGAAGATAAATTGGTAGATGTACTTAAAGAACATAAAGAGGCGATTGGATGGACAATAGCTGATCTTAAGGAAATTGACCCTTCCGTTTGCATGCACCACATTCATAGTGAATTGAAGCCAAACCACATAGAGACATGCAATGAAGGCTAAATCCAAACATGAGGGATGTTGTTAAGAAGGAAGTAGTAAAATGGTTTGATGCTGGTATTATTTATCCAATTTCAGATAGCTAATGGGTCAGTCCAATCCAAGTAGTACCTAAAAAATCAGGTATTACCGTGATTAAAAATAAAAAGGGCGAATCAATTCCTACTCGCACATCAACTAGTTGGAGAGTGTGTATAGATTATCGAAAGTTGAATGCCGTGACTAGGAAAGACCACTTTCCTTTGCCTTTTATTGATCAAATTCTAGAATGGCTAGCGGGACAAAGTTTCTTTTGTTTCTTAGATGGATATTCAGGATACAATCAAGTCCCAGTATTTCCTGCAGATCAAGAAAAGACCACCTTCACTTGTCCTTTTGGAACATTTGCCTTTAGACGTATGTCGTTTGGTCTTTGTAATGCACCAGCCACGTTTCAACGATGTATGATGGCCATATTTTCTGATATGATTGGTCAATTTTTGAAAGTATTTATGGATGATTTTTCAGTCTTTGGTGCATCATTTGATAGCTGCCTCGATAACTTGACTAAGGTCCTGAAACGATGTATGGAAATGAATTTAGTCCTAAGTTGGGAGAAGAGCCATTTTATGGTTCATGACGGAATTGTGCTTGGACACATTATTTCAGAGCGAGGTATTGAGGTTGATAAAGCCAAGGTTGAATTGATCTCAAATCTACCATCCCCAACCTCAGTTAAACAAGTACGATCTTTCCTTGGTCATGCTGGTTTTTATAGACGTTTCATCAAAGATTTCAGAAAAATTTCTTGACCATTGTGTAATTTGTTGACCAAGGATAGTTCTTTTAATTTTGATAAAGATTGTCTAACAGCCTATAACATTCTTCGAACTATTGACCACTGCACCAATTATCAAGCCCCCAGATTGGACCATACCTTTCGAAATCATGTGTGATGCTTCTGATTATGCTGTAGGGGCAGTTCTAGGACAGAAACTCAATCGAGAACCCCATGTAATTTATTATGCTAGCAAAACTCTTTCAGATGCACAAATGAACTATACTACCACTGAAAAAGAATTACTAGCAGTTGTGTTTGCCCTAGAAAAGTTTAGATCATTTCTGTTAGGGTCTAAAGTTTTAGTTTACTCAGATCATGCAGCGTTGAGGCATCTTATATCAAAAAAGGATACAAAACCCAAACTGATTAGATGGATCCTTCTACTACAAGAATTTGATCTAGAAATCTTAGATAAGAAGGGTTCTAAAAAATATGATAGCAGATCATATCTCTAGTATCTCAGTAGAATACAGTAAAGAAATAATCAGAGATAAGTTCCCTGATGAGCAACTATTCTCAATTTCCCATAGCAGTCTTACACATGTCTTACACATTTTGGTTCGGATCCTGTACAAACATGTCTTACACATTTTGGAATAGATGACTTTGATATTGATGAGTACACCAAAGAGATAAATATGTTATTAGAACCACCTAAGATCGACACCATCCCTCCTTGGACTATAAAATATGAACCATTTCCAACTAAACCAAGTCCTTTAATACCATCCTTGGAAGAACTACCCCAACTAGAGCTGAAACCTCTTTCAGATGACTTAAAATATTCATTCCTTGGACCCAATGATACCCTTCCAGTAATCATTGCATCTACCCTAACCTCTGAGCAAGAAGATAAATTGGTAGATGTACTTAAAGAACATAAAGAGGCGATTGGATGGACAATACCTGATCTTAAGGAAATTGACCCTTCCGTTTGCATGCACCACATTCATAGTGAAATTGAAGCCAAACCACATAGAGACATGCAACGAAGGCTAAATCCAAACATGAGGGATGTTGTTAAGAAGGAAGTAGTAAAATGGTTTGATGCTGGTATTATTTATCCAATTTCAGATAGCTAATGGGTCAGTCCAATCCAAGTAGTACCTAAAAAATCAGGTATTACCGTGATTAAAAATAAAAAGGGCGAATCAATTCCTACTCGCACATCAACTAGTTGGAGAGTGTGTATAGATTATCGAAAGTTGAATGTCGTGACTAGGAAAGACCACTTTCCTTTGCATTTTATTGATCAAATTCTAGAACGGCTAGCGGGACAAAGTTTCTTTTGTTTCTTAGATGGATATTCAGGATACAATCAAGTCCCAGTATTTCCTACAGATCAAGAAAAGACCACCTTCACTTGTCCCTTTGGAACATTTGCCTTTAGACGTATGTCATTTAGTCTTTGTAATGCACCAGCCACGTTTCAACGATGTATGATGGCCATATTTTCTGATATGATTGATCAATTTTTGAAAGTATTTATGGATGATTTTTCAGTCTTTGGTGCATCATTTGATAGCTGCCTCGAGAACTTGACTAAGGTACTGAAACGATGTATGGAAATGAATTTAGTCCTAAGTTGGGAGAAAAGCCATTTTATGGTTCGTGAGGGAATTATGCTTGGACACATTATTTCAGAGCGAGGTATTGAGGTTGATAAAGCCAAGGTTGAATTGATCTCAAATCTACCACCCCCAACCTCAGTTAAACAAGTACGATCTTTCCTTGGTCATGCTGGTTTTTATAGACGTTTCATCAAAGATTTCAGTAAAATTTCTCGACCATTATGTAATTTATTGATCAAGATAGTTCTTTTAATTTTGATAAAGATTGTCTTATAGCCTATAACATTCTTCGAACTACTTTGACCACTGCACCAATTATCAAGCGCCCAGATTGGACCATACCTTTCGAAATCATGTGTGATGCTTCTGATTATGCTGTAGGGCCAGTTCTAGGACAGAAACTCAATCAAGAACCCCATGTAATTTATTATGCTAGCAAAACTCTTTCAAATGCACAAATGAACTATACTACCACTGAAAAAGAATTACTAGTAGTTGTGTTTGCCCTAGAAAAGATTAGATCATATCTGTTAGGGTCTAAAGTTTTAGTTTACTCAGATCATGCAGCGTTGAGGCATCTTATATCAAAAAAGGATACAAAACCCAGACTGATTAGATGGATCCTTCTACTACAAGAATTTGATCTAGAAATCTTGGATAAGAAGGGTTCTAAAAATATGGTAGCAGATCATATCTCTAGTATCTCAATGGAATACAATAAAGAAATAATCAGAGATAAGTTCCCTGATGAGCAACTATTCTCAATTTCCCATAACAGTCTTCCCTGGTTTGCCCACATTGTGAATTATTTGGCAACAGGAAAAGTACCTTTCCACTGGACAAACAAGAAAAAGATAGATTTTTCTCACAAATCAAATATTACTTTTGGGAAGACCCTGAATTATTTAAGTACTGTTTAGATCAGGTGATTAGGCGATGTGTCGCAGAGAGTGAATTTAAAAGTATACTTAACTTTTGTCATTCTCTTGCCTGTGGAGGATATTTTAGTGGAAAGAAAACTACAGCAAAGGTACTGCAAAGTGGGTTTTATTGGCCAACTCTTTTTAAAGATGCACATGAATTTAGCCATAATTGTCTCCAATGTCAACAAACAGGAAATATATCTCGAAAAGACATGATGCCCCTAAACCCTATCTTGGTTGTAGAAATTTTTGATGTATGGGGTATTGATTTTATGGGCCCATTTTCTTACTCTTTTGGATTTGAATACATTCTAATGGCAGTTGATTATGTGTCAAAATGGATTGAATCCATGGCAACTCGAACCAATGACCATAAAGTTGTAATTAAGTTTATTCAACATAATATCCTTAGTCGTTTTGGATGCCAAGGGCTATAATTAGTGATAGGGGTACACATTTCACGAATAGACACTTTGAAGCATTAATGAACAAATATGGAATTACTCATAAGGTAGCTACACCTTATCATCCCCAAACTAGTGGCCAAGTTGAAATATCAAATAGAGAAATTAAAAATATCCTTGAGAAAATGGTGAGACCTAATAGGAAAGATTGGTCAGAACGTTTGGATGATGCATTATGGGCTTATCGTACTGCATTTAAAACTCCCATAGGAATGTCTCCTTACAGGCTCGTATTTGGAAAAGCATGTCATTTACCTGTAGAATTAGAACACCGTGCATTTTGGGCTATCAAGCAATTTAATTATGATATGAAAAATGCAGGTGTCAATAGAAAACTCCAATTGAATGAGTTAGAAGAGCTACGAAATGAGGCATATGAGAGCTCAAAAATTTATAAAGAACGAACCAAAGCATATCATGACAAATTTATTAGTAGAAAATTTTTTGAACCAAATCAAAAAGTATGGCTTTACAATTCAAGATTATACCTTTTCCTTGGAAAACTTCGTTCACGATGGAATGGACCTTTTATAGTAACTCAAGTATTTCCCCATGGAGCTATAAAGCTTAAAGACCCTAAGCAAGGAAATACATTCAAAGTAAATGGCCAGCGTTTGAAACCATATATAGAAGAAATTAATGATGGAGAAGTTGTTGAATCAATTGATCTTGTGAACCCAACACTATCATAATGAGTAGCACAGTCTGGCTGAAGACTTTAAACTTAGCGCTCTTGGGAGGCAACCCAGTTTATTAGTTATTTTTAACTTTCTGTTCTTTTAGTGTGTTCTTTTAGTATGACCAGAGAAGAGCAACAGAAGCAGATTGAAAGAAGATGGCAACAATGAAACTTCCAACCTTCAAATACTCTACCTGGTAGTATCTTTCCTTGTAATTAATTAATTTTTCTTCCATTAGGGACAATGGAAATTAAGTTGGGGGGAGGAAAAAGAATAAATAAATCCTTGAGTAAAACTATAATCAGATGTGTCTCGATTTGAAGTTAATCAAGCAGTCTATTAATGAATTAATAGTTAGATTATTATTATTATTATTATTATTATTATTTTTTTGAAATACTAAGGAATAAATTATTAAGAAAACCTAATAAAAGGTAGGGTTTAGCCCAGAATAATTTTTAGAATAATTTCAGACCCTCCTGACCACTGATCTTAATAGTACAACCTACTTAATAAGGGTATGGGTGAAAATGTTATTCAAAAAAAAAAAAGAGAAAAGAAAAAAAAAATCTCTCTTAAAGTTAATAGATTATGTTCTTAGCATTTTTCACTGAGTAACCGGGCCCTGTCACCTAAGAAAGTGATATTGTTCGCGTAAAAAGGTGGGAATGTAAAAGAACATAAATAGAGTCAGTCCTACCTAAGCCTTTTTAACTCGAGTAAGTAAGTCCAAGGGGTTTTATACCTAATGCCCTAAAACCAATAGGTTTGGGAGCCATTGGCCTAAAGCTCGCTACAAGGGTTAATTAGAAAGCAAGGGGTTAGGACATTGCACTGACTTTACATATAAATAAATAAATAACCAAATTACAAAAGACATTACACCCAACCCAAATTAAGTTAGAAGACTTAATCAGAGAAGTGGAAAGTTGGTGAAGAAAGACGTCTATAAATTCTTATGGACTACACTTTATCACTAAAAAAAACTTAATAATCCAATGAAGTACCTCCCTTATGATCTAAAAAAAAATTTAAAAAAAGAACTATAAGATAACTATCAATTCTTGGAATAGCTTGGTACATATTTCTAATTTCTTATTTGCTCAAGGACGAGTAAGATTCAAGTTGGGGGGAGTGATAAACGCATAAATAATTATCATTAAACCTATTAATTAATAATTTAACATACATATTATTATTTAATATTTTAATATTTTATATAATATTTTAGATAAAATCTTATCAACTTAAAGAGCTCGATTTTAGGGATTTAACGACACAAACGACACTCAAATCGGATTTAAGATGAGCTCGGAATTGATTTTATAAGGATTTAGCACGGATTTCAAAGAAAAAACGGTAAATACATTGCAGACTTCATCGTTTTCTCAGCCCGGTTCTCTATTTTCGCCGATTCTTCTTCATTCAAATTCTAACAGTTTCCTCCACCAATTAAGGAATAGATTAGATTGGAAGTTATCAAATTGAGAGAATTAAATTCCTTTAGAAAGAATTTAAATTTTATTGATTATTTATCTAGATTTCTTTTGTTATTTTCGTTGCTTCCGTTGCGTCGTCTCTGTTTTGAAACAGATTTCTTGCCGCGTCAAGGCCGCATTCGGGGCCTCTACAAATAGCACAAAGGAAGGAGAGCAGCCAGGAGGCAGTCCGAGAAGCAGTCGTTCGTGAATCCAGAGAGGAATCCATGGGTTCCGCGTCCATGGAGTTGCTCTGTTCCAAGGAGAAAGCAGTTGTTGCCTCTGTTCGTGCCGTGGAGAAGGCATCCTCTATTCGTTGGAAAGAAGTCTATGCTCTGCTCTGCTCCCAGACACTTTGATCCAGCCGTGGAGATCGACTGTTCTGTTCTGCGCATCTCAGGAACGATTGGAGGATCCTATATGTTCATGAGCTGGTTCATGTCTTCAACCCGGTTCAGTTTGTCTTCAGTCTGTTTCATCTTGTCTTTGATTTGATTTATGAAGAATTTATTACTTTTTAATTTATATGAAATAAAGTTTCTATTCATGTTTAATTGTTATTAAATTATATTTAAGTAAAATAATTTTAGACTGATCTGTGCTTAAAAGGGACGGGCCGTGATCCACGGGTACGGACCGTGCTCTAATAAGATAGACCATATCTTGATTATTTTGCATTACTAATTATTTAATTAGTTAAATTTATAAATTTATTTCAAGATATCGCTAGAGTCCCTGTGGAATCGATCCCTTACTCTCGCTATTCTAATAGTAAAATTAAGGTGTTTTAATCGTTGCACTACGAAACGCATCATAAGACATAAGACATACTTGTCATGAAATTTTAAGAGATGATGTCATAATATTTTAACATAGTAATAAACATACCTGAAGGAGCAACATCCTTATTCGAATGAAGAACCATGTCCTTGCATTGTTCCGCCATTTTCTTCGTTTGCTTCTTCTTTGTTCGTGGTCTTCGTCCACAACGAAAGCACTCATCTCCATGAATGAAGTATACGGAAGAATGAACTATGGAAGAAATTTAGAAGACCAGTTGCTTCTCGAGCAAGAGACGAAGGATGGCTTCTCGAGCAAAAGGATGGCTTCTCGAGCAAAAGACGAATGACCTCTAGGATTTATGCCGACCTCAGAGAAATACGAAAGGACACTAGGATCGCCACGATCACATCACACTGACCCACAAATCCATAGGAACTGCCCACGTTTTGCAACTTTTCTCGAAAAGATGGCATGGCTGAGTTACTAGGGTGTCGTCAAATTAGTACTAGGGTGACATCAAAATTCCCGCCTTGTTCAAGCATGGGTGTCGTCGCCTTAAAGCTAGGGTGTCATGAGATTTCAACTGGGGTGTCGCGAAGGATTCTCATTGTGGTCAGTTTTAAGTAAGGGTGTCGTCGCCTTAACGCTAGGGTTTTGTGAGATTTCAACTGGGGTGTCGCAAAGGATTTACGGCCGAATTCGAACTAGGGTGTCGTGGGGATTCTCTATGTGGTCAGTTTTAAGTAAGGGTGTCGTCGCCTTAACGCTAGGGTGTCGTGAGATTTCAATTGGGGTGTCGCGAAGGATTTACGGCCGAATTCGAACTAGGGTGTCGCGGGGATTCTCTATGTGGTTAGTTTTAAGTAAGGGTGTCGTCGCCTTAAAGCTAGGGTATCGTAAGATTTCAACTGGGGTGTCGCGAAGGATTTACGGCCGAATTCGAATTAGGGTGTCGCGAGGACTCTCTATGTGGTCAGTTTTAAGTAAGGGTGTTGTTTCCTTAAAGCTAGGGTGTCGTGACATTTCAACTGGGGTGTTGCGAAGGATTTTCGGCTGAACTCGAACTAGGGTGTCGCTGGGATTCTCTCCGTGGTCAGTTTTAAGCACGGGTGTCGTCTCCTTAGAGCTAGGGTGTCATGAGATTACATCTGGGGTGTCGCGAAGGATTTTCGGCCGAATTCAAACTAGGGTGTCGCGGGGATTCTCTCCGTGGTCATTTTAAGCACGGGTATCATCTCTTTAAAGCTAGGGTATCGTGAGATTTCAACTGGGGTGTCGCGAAGGATTCCCGGCTGAATTCCACCAGGGGGTGTCGCGGGGATTCTCTCCGTGGTCGGTTTTAGGCACGGTTGTCGTCGCCCTAAAGCTAGGGTGTCGTGAGATTTCAACTGGGGTGTCGCGAATGATTTTCAGCCGAATTCCATAGGGGTGTCGCTGGGATTCTCTCCGTGGTCATTTGTAAGCACGGGTGTCATCGCCCTAAAGCTAGGGTGTCGTGAGATTTCAACTGGGGTGTCGCGAAGGATTTTCGGCCGAATTCCATAGGGGTGTCGCGGGGATTCTCTCCGTGGTCATTTGTAAGCATGGGTGTCGTCGCCCTAAAGCTAGGGTGTCGTGAGATTTCAACTGGGGTGTCGCAAATGATTTTCAGTCAAATTCCATAGGGGTGTCGCTGGGATTCTCTCCGTGGTCATTTGTAAGCACGGGTGTCGTCGCCCTAAAGCTAGGGTGTCGTGAGATTTCAACTAGGGTGTCGCGAATGATTTTCGGCCGAATTCCACAGGGGTGTCACGGGGATTCTCTCCGTGGTCATTTGTAAGCACGGGTGTCGTCGCCCTAAGGCTAGGGTGTCGTGAGATTTCAACTAGGGTGTCGCGAATGATTTTTGGCGGAATTCCGCAGGGGTTTCACGGGGATTCTCTCCATGGTCATTTGTAAGCACGGGTGTCGTCGCCCTAAAGCTAGGGTGTTGTGAGATTTCAACTAGGGTGTCGCGAATTATTTTCGGCCGAATTCCACAGGGGTGTCGCTGGGATTCTCTCCGTGGTCATTTGTAAGAATGGGTGTCGTCGCCCTAAAGCTAGGGGTGTCGCGGGGATTCTCTCCGTGGTCAGTTTTAAGCATGGGTATCGTAGCATTGGTACTAGGGTGTCGTATTTGGCTTCCCCACACTCTCTTCATTGATAGTTTCTATTCACGAGGGGGGCGAGGTACTTCTGGGGTGTTTGTTGCCATTCGCTATCTTGTTGAAACCCACGATACCCTAGTTCAAAACCCACGACACCCGTGCTCAAAACCCACGATACCCTAATAAAATCCCACGACACCCGTGCTCAAAACACACGACACCCGTGCTCAAAACCCACGACACCCTAGTTCAAAATCCATAAAACCCTAGTTCAAAACCCATGACACCCTAGTTCAAAACGTTAAGACAAGCAACATTAGTTCAAAACCCATGACACCCTTGCAGAAAAAACCACTACACCCTAGTTGGAAACTCGCCACGATACCATAGTTCAAAACGTTAAGACAAAGCATTAGTTGAAAACCGACAACACCCTAGTAGAAAACCCTATCGTCAAGATCATAAACCACAACAACCTCATAACGAAAGAATGTTTTGTGCTACGGACGACATTTCCTCCAGAAGTTTTTGTACAAAGACTCCAGTAGCCAGGTTTTCCAGCCTCGAAGCTGAAATATTTTCTTTCGACCGAACTCTCAGAGCGAGGGCGACGGTTCGTGCTCAACTGATTTCGGTGATGCATTCGAAATCCAGAGCGAGGGGGAAGAAAGGGGAAGAAAGAGAGTTCTTCTTGTACAAATGAAATCCAACGTAAAATGGCGCTAGGATGGAGGGAAAGGGCATTTTCGTCCGTACACTAATTTTAAAAAAAAGTGAACTGCTTTAAATGCTCATCACGTTCAGAATGTTACATCGTAGCAGGGCTATACCGCCCGGCACCGTCATCCATGTAGGCTCCACGTGGACCAATCAGAAGAGGCGGTGCAGCCTATGTAGGCCTTGCTGCACTGGGGGCGGTGTACAAAGACTTTTCGTGTGTGTGTATATATAGATCAGAATACAAGATTTGTTTAAAAACAAGAGGATAGGGATCATCCTGATTCTAAATCCAAAATTCAGCATGATGAGCCACAGAGGTCGTCACCCAATCGCTGCAGAATTAACTTCACGATAGATATGACGGATCTAAACTTTGTAGACCTCCCAAAGGATAGATTAAGTATCATGGAGCAGCGGATTGATGGGGACTTAAAAGTAGTTTTTCTTTCGAAACCATCAGATGACAGTCATAGAATCCTTCTCGATGAGAAAGATATATACATGAAGAATGTATATTCTTCAATCATGAGGGAAAGGAAATATTTCTATTTGATTTGCACAAATGTGAATTAGTGTGGCCTAAGTTGAGCTGGCATGCTAGGCTAATACTAAGCCATCATACTAACCAAAGGACCATGTATGCTGAATATTCAATATGAGGTGACTGATTGGATAGACAAGAGCATTCCATAAAGACAGATGAATCCTAATTAAAGGAAGCTTTCATCATACATATTGATCTCTTTGGGATTTTCATTAATTTTTTTTTTGGTACAAATGGGCGATCATACAAGTCTAGTATGAATCAGCCCAGAAACATCTGAATACAAAATCTGATGTAAAAGAAGAGGACATGAATCACCCGGCTTCCAAACCCATGATCTGGCATGCTGGGCCACAAAAGCAGCCACCTAGTCGCCGCCGTATTGCCTTCACGGTAAATATGATGGATCTGGACAATGCCAATCTCCTGCATGATATACTAGATATCCCTAAGGATTGGATTAGAGGAATTATCAAAACAAGCCTCCTTCTGCAGCCACGAGATAACCGTCATAGAATCTCCCTCAATCATGATCCTATGAGTATGGAGAATTCGAACAGCATAAGAAATACCCGCCCAAGCTGCTAGAGCTCAGCCAATAGAACAGAGGAGTCTAGAGTAGCAAAACCTCCCGCTGCCACCAAATCTCCTGACGGCCCCCGAATGATGAAACCAGAACCAGCAGCTCTGCCATGGACACTCCCGTCGAAGTTGATTTTGATAACCCCTGGAGGGGGGCTCCCAAGAAAAGAAAACTGTATGCCGGTTCCCTGCCAAAGCAGCAGGAGAACCCCAGTGGCCAGAAGAGTCAGAACCAACAGCATGACTGACGCGGGCTAAGTCCGCCATCAGCGCTCTAATCTTTCTCAGTCATATGAGGAGAAATAGTATCGATCAAGAAGATGCGTTGATTCCTCGACAACCAAATGTGATAAGCCGTGGCAGCCCAGAGACCTTGCTTATGCTGAGAGCCCCTCCGGATATCATGGAAGAAAGAGGAGCGCGAGGAGTCCATACCATCCAATCTGCTATAATAACCCATCAAATACCATATCCGACTAGCTCTGGGACATAGAAAGATAGCGTGGTCAGAAGTCTCCTCCTCCTGCCTACAAAGGGGACAAATCGGCTGAATAGAGAGACCACTCCGAGATAGAAAGACACAGGTTGGAAGGTAGTCCCATAGAAGCTTCCAAATAAATAGCTGAACCCTGGGAATGATGGAAAGCTTCCAGATCCAAGCAGCATCCTCCGACTGCTGAGACAGTGGTCTGAACACCTTCATAAGATCCCTGGAGGGGGCCCTAGAGAGGCAAGATCTCTGCCAGATCCTAGAATCAATAGAACGATCAGACATAATAGGCAACGAGAGAATCCGCCGAGCCAACTCCGCCCCAAATAACCAGGACACCATCGTAATATCCCATGAGGAATGATCTAAGGAAATCAAATCCTTAACCCTTAAATTGGAAGGGGCTTCCATATTAATAAAAGAAGGCCATCGCGACAGAGGGAGCTCAGAAATCCAAGTATCCTTAATAACATCAATCGAATCACCATCTCCGATACTCCATGAGATGTTATCCTGGATAAACCGACCATATCTGCAAACCTCCTTCCAAAAGGAGGAAGATCCCCGGGCCGGAAGAATGAGCGAGCCGGACGACCACTCACCATATCTAGCTCGCATCAGAGAGCTCTAGAGACATTGCGGCTCCAGAAGGAATCGCGAAGCATGTCTGGCAAGAAGAGCTTCTCTTCTAACAATTAGAGATTGAATTCTGAAACCTCCTTCTTGGATTGGCATACATACCATGTCCCAGGATAATAAATGAATGCCATGACCATCTTGCATAGAGGCCCATAAAAAATCTCTAAAGCATCTCTCAATCCTTCTCAGGCAAGTAATCGGAATGACAGCATTCGACAGAAGATATAGAGGAAGAGAAGAGAGAACTGACCGAATAATGATGACCCGAGCCATCATGGATAAACTAGTAACCTACCATCCCTCAATACGCTGACGGACTCACCTCTCTAACTCAGCAAAGTCAGAACAGCGGGGACGTCTACCAGTAATGGGGATCCCCAAATACATAAATCGATCAGTCTGAGTAGTGATTCTGGACAAACTGAAAATGGCTTCCCTGGTAGATCTGGTGGTCTTCGGACTAAAACATATAGAAGACTTAAGAGAGTTAACCCTTTGACCAAAGCCTGACAATAGCGCTGGAGAATAGAGTGAAGGGAAGCCACATTATCAATGGAGGCCTGACCCAGAAGAATACAGTCATCTGCAAAAAGAAGATGGGAGACCGAAATACCCTAACACCCTGCCATAAACGGGACGATCCGTCGATCAAGCTGAGCCTGATGAAGAGCCCGGAAAAGATCATCCGAAGCCAGAATAAACAACAAAGGGGATAATGGGCACCCCTGCCTCAGCCCCACAGAAGAAGAGAAAAACTCAGTCGGGCTCCCATTGATGATCAGAGAAAATGAAGGCCGTTGAATACATGCCATGATCCACTCAATAAACAGGTCATCAAACCCAAACTCCTGAAGAGAGTGGTGAAGAAAAACCCAACTCAACCTATCATACGCTCTCTCCATATCAAGCTTGACCGCCATAAGACATGTACTAGCCGGTGCTCTATGAAAATCATGCATAAACTCCTGAGCAATGAGGACGTTATCTGAAATAGAGCGCCCTCTAATAAATGCCCCCTGTTCAACAGAGATGAGACGAGGAAGCACTAGACAAAGACGGCCAGCTAAGAGGTGAGAACATACCTTATACAAAGTAGTGCATAGACTAATAGGTCGTAAATGCTGTGGGAGAGAAGCCTCTGAATGCTTAGGCACCAAAGTAATAAAAGTCCGGTTCCAATCCAAAGGAATACTCTTAGACTGAAACACAATTTGAATTGTCTGGATCACCTCGTGCCCAACAATATCCCAGTAGTGGCGGTAAAAAAAAGGCGAAAACCCATCAGGTCCATGGGCCTTATCCGGACCAAGCTCCTAAAGAGCCATCCGAATTTCCTCCTTAGAGATTGGCCTAACAAGCATGTCATTCTCCCGGGATGAAACCTTCCGAGAATCAGAAACCGGCACAACCGGAGCCCCATCACCAGTGGACTTAGCCCATCTAGACTGAAAGAACTGGATAAGCAATTCATGAATAGAGTGGATATCCTCCAGATTGTGGCCCTCCACATCAACTAACCTCCGAATCCTGTTAGCGGCACGCCGCTTTAAAGTGGCATGATGAAAGAATCTAGTATTATGATCCCTCTCACATATCCACCGAGCCCTGGATCTCTGCCTCCAGTACATCTCCTACTGACGAAGGAGAGAGTGATGATGAGCCAGATTATCTCGAAGAGAAGAGAGGTCATAATCCAACAGAAACCCATCCTGGTCCTCCTTAGTCTGCAGAGCAGTAATGTCGGCTTCGACCTATTCAACCTAACTAACCAGATCCCCCACCTCCATCCTATTCCATCTGGAAAGATGGTGTCTGGCCATTATAAGACGTCGTGATAAACGATAAATAGCATTTCCCCTGATAGGAAGATGCCAAATCTAAGTAATAATAGACCGAGCAGCAGAATGAACCGTCCAAAACTGCTCAAATCTAAACTGTCTTCCTTGGTACAGATCAACCTCCGTAGAAATCAAAATGGAGCAATGATCAGAGCCAATCCTTGGAAGGTGTGAGACAGTAACCGCAGGAAACATATGAAGCCACTGAGGCGAAGTAATGGCTCTGTCAAGTCTCTCCCAAACACAAGCGGAGCCTTGACGGTTATTACACCAAGTAAACTGGGTCCCTATATACCCCAAGTCCAAAAGCTCCGAAGACCCAATAAAGGTTCTAAATTCACATATGTTAGCTGAGGCCGTAACCCATCTACCCCCACGCTTCTCATTAGCCTCATTGATACAATTAAAGTCTCCAGCGATAATGGATGGGAGACCTTGATCAAGGAGGGAGAGCAACTCAGCCCATAGAACCCATCTCTCCCGATAATCCGTGCTGGCATAAACAGCCGATAAAAACCAGGGATCAGAAGACCCCTCAGAGACAATAAGACCAATCTGCTGGTTGCACTGATGAAAAGCATCAACCATAATAGCAGAGGCACGCCAAATGGCTAGAATACCACCTAACATACCAACAGCTTCCACCGCATACGAAGACCAAGACCGGGATATCTGTCTCCTAAACTGAGCCAGACTGTCACCCGACATCCTGGTTTCCAAAAGAACACATATATCAAATTTATATAACTGCAACAATCTGCCAAAGGAGGGTCGAAATGAAGGCTTTCGAGCTCCTCTAACATTCTAAATTAAGATCTTCATTTATAAGCTAGATGTAGCTAGGACCCCATTCAGGTCCTCCCCCATCGTAGTATCAGGAAGGCACTCATTGGATGAGATGCTGCCCTTAATTATCATTGATGAACCGGCCTTTAGACCAACCAAGTCAACATAATCCCGAGGGGATTGAGCTGCCGACAAGGGAGCTGGGCTCAAGCCCGAATTATCTATATCTGAAACCTCCGCCGAAAACCTGATTGCCCTATCCATGCTGGGCATCACAGCCTCCTGACCTCCTTCCTGCCTGTAGGAGGGTAAAGTCAAGCTATCTATAGATAAGATGTTTCCCCCAATACTTTTAGACTTCGATGCCTTGCCTTTCCCCTTACGCTTCTCAATTTTGGAAGTTGATCTCGGAGCCTGACAATCAATCGGTTTGGCCCGCTTAAGGGGACCTGGGCAAGCATCCCTATTATCCTGATAACCAACATGACCCAACATGGATCCCAAAGAGGCACAAGGATTCTTCTTCAGAAAAGGCTGATTCAGACTCAGCTCAGGGGGCCCCTCCTTAACAACCGGTACCAAGGCATACACAGAAGAGGGAAAACCGGCACGCTCACCCTTACCCAGCACAACCCCCTTGGCTGAGCTCCCTTGATTCTCATCCACCTCAGAATGTCCCGAAGCATTGCCTGGATCCAACACCACCTTTGAAGAAGAAGGCACCCTCCATCGAGCCACATTCACCGGCGTGCTCCAGCCCTCAACATCTTCTTCAACATAGCCGATAACCGGCTTCAGCTTTTGAGGATTCAATCTGCTACCAGAGGCTCCCTGCGGAGGAACCGATTGAGACATTCTCCCCACCTCCTTCTGAGATCCATTGCCAGGCCGCCGTTGACGTACATCGGCAATCCACGGACCAAAAACAAGGCACGATGCATCTCCTTCAGCAACTGAGCCAGCCGGCTGAGAACAAGGGCCTATAAGGTGCAGAGAACCACAAATTGAGCAAATCCCTTCCAGATTCTCAAAAGCAAAATGTTGCCAAAACGGAAGGTTAATCCCCTAAATTCGTGTCCTCGGACGAAGAGGACGACGGAGATCCACCCTCAAGCACGCCCTGGCAAAGCTGCCTCTGCTTTTCGCCAAAGTATCAGCGTCTGCACAGATGAACTACCCCGCTGGAGCAAGGATCATCCTGAGAAAATCTTCCTTCCAAAATTCCATTGGAAGATTCGGCAGCCGCACCCACATCAAAGCAGAGGAAATGACAACCTGAGATGGGAAGAACTCCGGCCACCATGGTTCCGTCCCAATGACCTGGCCATCACCACCCATGGCCGATTCAGCACCACGTCACAGATGCTGGGATCTTCAAAACGAAGGATATGACACCGGAATGCCAAACTAACAAGGATGATCTCACCCTGGATTTTGGCATGCCTGAACTCCCTGATCAACGCAGCTGCCGGAACCCACTTATGGTACGAATGGGCAAGAATGGCCCTCGACTTCCATCCATCCATTTCCGCCTCCAACTCCGGCACAGGAACACGAACTACGTCGGGAAACAACGCCTCCAGCCTCGCCACCTCCACCGGTGAGGGAGACGGCCCACGGGACACCACTCGGCCCCGGCACGGTGCCCTCGAGTGGTTAAAACCCTAAAGGCTCTGTACCCGACGAGTCGCCCGTCGCAGCGGTTTCTTAAACCCTCGAGGCGGTTTAAAAGGAACCTAACGACTCTCAACTCTCAGGTCACCCTCTGGGGTTCAAAAGGAACCTGACGACTTTCAGCTCTCAGGTCACCCTCCAGGGTTTAAAAGGTTTTTGATAGCCATGATTTCGCCTCGACAACTCTAAGTCTACCTCAGCGGCCAGAGGCTAAATTGGTTGGCGAGTATCCGCTTTCGTCCCAGCCCTTCCTTTCGGCCCAGGCCTCGACATGCAAATCCAAAGGGCGGTTCAGAGTCGGGGCCAAGCGGCACTAAGACTGACAAGTGTATCGCCCAGGTCAATGCCATCTCCAACGGACTCCGCCCCTCACAACAGTCTTCAGAATCGATCTCCAAGGTGCCCTTACGGGTGCGGCAGCTTCACGCCTACCCAAACGGTTCTCTAAGTCCACATGCCTGGTTAGCGGCACAGATCTTCGTGGGCTTGTTCAAGTCATTCTTAAGCCTAAGTTTGGGAATCTACCACGGCGTCTCCAACACACGCGATATTTACAAGCAGGAAAGTAAGGAGTTTGAAGAATAACTCCCTTTTCATTAAATATCTTGGAATAATTACAAAATTTGACCTGGAGGCAGTTACAAAAGGAAAGGAAAAATACAAAGTGCAAAGAACAAAAATGGAAAGCTGCTTCAGGGCTCGCTCGCCCCCGGCTCCTCTATATCCTCTTCCTTCGCTGGTTCTGCGTTAAGATCCCCGGGATGGATCTTTTCAAGATTGGAGCTGCTAACGTTGAGGGCCGCAAACACTTTCTCTTTGCAAAATTCAAGGCCCTTCGTATAGGCATCGAAGCAGGCCTCAAAATGTCCTGCTCGAACTCCGCCGAGGCCTTAAAATCGACGACAGCCTTGGTCACTTTGGCCTCGGCCTCCCGGATCTGTGCCTCCGCCTTGGCCTTGGCCTCCCGAATCTGCGCCTCCGCCCTGGCTTCGGCCTCACGGACTCTTGCTTCGGCCCGGCCTTAGCCTCCTTGGCACGCGCCTCGGCTTCCCAGGCCATGTTCTCTTCCTACTCGGCACGAGCTCTGGCCTCATGAGCATGGGCCTCCACCCCGGCCCGCTCATGCCCGGCATCAACTGCCACTGCCTTCGCTACGGCAGCTCTCTCCATTGCCGCCCGAGCCTTGTCCGCCGCCGCGTCAGCCCGGCCTTCCGCATACTGGAGCTGGCAGAGTAGCTCCTGTATCCTGACCCTGGCCGAGTCCAACCTAGATGAAACGAGGGCCAGCTGAGCCACGGCCGCGGAGGCTCGGCCACCTTTGACCTCGGCTTGGCGCTCTGCCTCCACCTGACCGCTCAGGTCCTCTCGGACCTTGGCCTCCTCTTACTGCCGAGCAAGCTTCTTGGACAATGCACGGGCCTGCTCTTTGTATTTATTGGCCCGCCCAATGGTCAGCGCGAGCACCTCCCCTGTATGAGTCGCCGCCGCGCGAAGGGCAAAGGCCCCGTTGGCCAACTACACAAGGGAGCTGATCAGCCATAGATCGACCAAAGTATGTCAAAAAGAGACTATGTTCGAAGGGTTACCTGGAGCATATTGACCATAACCATATCAAGGATGGCAGCATGGGACTGGCGCCCCATCACCTCGTCGGTCGCCGAGGGCCGCACCCTGGACAGGAGGGCTGCGGCCCGCGCGGCATCCTCCATGATGGACAGCGTAGGCACCAGCTGCGATGGTCCTCCCGTCGTCTCGTCCGCTGGCCGCCGAGTTGAACGACGCGCGGATCACCGGGACGAGCTCCTTGGCTCGGCCTGGTGCCTGCTGGACCTCCTCACCCCGGCACTGGGGCTCCTGACGACAACCTCCCCTTCTCCGGCTGTGGGGGGGTGCCCTCTCCATCTCCGGCTCAGTGAGAGCCGGAGGGCTTCTAACAACTGCAACTTGCCCCGCCTCGACTAAATCGGCGGCGGCAGGGACTTCCTCCTCCGGATCCAAAACCACCACAGCAGTCTCGGTGGTGGCCGAGATCTCTACCTTTTCCGTCTTGGCCCCGGCTGGCCCGGGGACCGCTCCTTCAGTCGGTGCCTCCTGAACCGGCTCTTCCGTAGGTGCCTGGACTGCGGTGGCTCTTGGTGTCTCGGTCGGTTCGACACGGGCTCCCCTCTGTGCCCTCTTAGCGGGCTTCGCTTGCTCATCAGCCGCTCGTTTCTTTTGGCGCACGAGGGCCTCAAATTTCTCTGCAGCAAACCTTATTGCTACACAAGAAGCACATATTAGTACAAAAAAAAAGAGAAAAAGAGAAGAGGGGTGAAGCAATGAATGACAAAATGGACAAGGGCAACACCCAATCGAGGGCGAGAGGAATGTGATTTTGTGCTCACCGACTGCCGGGGCCAGCTCGGCCTCATACAAGTTCTCCTCGGATAGGAGATCCTTGTAGGAAGGGATCTGGGAAGATGAGAAGTGGCGGAAGAGTGCCTCGTCCTTATTGCTCATAGCCAAATTCTAGTTGGAGGGCAATAAATACCCACCAGGCCCCCTCACCATGGCGATGGAGTTTGTAAAGAGCCCGGAACAGGGACAAACTGGCCGTGGAACCCTGGAAATGGCAAAGGATGACAAAGGCATAGAAGATCCGAATCGAGTTCGGAGTCAACTGCACCGGTACTAACCTATACCTATTCAAAAGGTTCAGAAAGAAGGGGTGGAAAGGAAGCCGCAGCCCGCACCGAAAGAACTCATACAGAGCGACCCGATCTGGGAGGACGGAGTTCACCCTTTCTTTAGGTCCCGACACGGACAAACGGATAAAGTCGGGGACCCTATACATGGCCCTAAGGGCCTCTACCTCCTCAGGAGTTATGGTGGAAGCAATCCCCACCGACCCCGCTGGGTCAAGGCTAGCTGCTGGAGGAGACACCGAACGACGAGAAGAAATAGGAACTGCTCTCACCAGAGGAGTTTGGGAAGATGGTTGGTCACTCACCCCCGACCGGTCATGGATCATGACCCCACCTAATGGCCGAGGCATCTGGCTAACAATCGAAGTATGGACCTCGTCAGGGGAAGGGGACGAGTTTACTACTGGTCTCTTACCCTCCCTAATGGCCCTATGGTCCATTGGTCAAGAGTGAAAGGTGAAGAATGGGAACTAACGTGGAAGTTAGTAGGAAGACGAAGGCTGAAGGTCTCAGGTTGCAGGGGAACTCAGAAGGGGAAGAAGGCAGGAAAGCAATTGCAGTGTAAAGCTCTCCCCCAAACCCACGAGGCACCTTTTATACCAAAATTTCGAACTGCTCCACCCCTAGAATTCGCCACGTGGCCCTTGCCTATTGCGCCGCATCCCGAAGCGCCGGCCATTTCGCCTGCGCCCGAGGCACGCCGCCTCGGTTCCGCCGAGGAACGGGATCCCTAGCTAATGACGATACTTGAAAAGTGGGGAGGCAATGATGGTGCCTACCTTCTTCCTATTCTCCGAGAAGCACCCCCTCGAAGCGTTCGGAGCCGACGTCAGCGCCCACCTACTGCATGATTACGAAAGATCTTCGAAGTGACATCGTCTCGGGAAGGCGCGCCGATTGACCCGCCATTTAAGGTGCCCATAATCAGTTGTCAAATTTTTGAATGTTCGCGCCCCTTTCGTCCAAAGGGCGGCTAGCACGTGGCCCTTCGCCCTTAGGAGCGGAGGGCATCTGATGTGGCCAATAATGTAGCTAATAAAGCCACATGGATAATCATGGCAAAATCAACCACGTGGCACAAACACGCGCCGTCAGCCCCGACGGCCTCGGTTTCTCTAAGAATGTCGAGGCGGCCCCGACCTCTTCAGGTCAGTCCCATCGGCCCCGGCTTCTCCAAGCATGCCGAGGCAACCCCGACCTCTTCAGGTCGGCCCTGGCTTCCCCAAGCATGCTGAGACGGCCCCAACCTCTTCAGATCGGCCCCGTCAGCCCCGGCTTCCCCAAGCATGCCGAGGCAGCCCCAACCTTCTCAAATCGGCCCTGCACCTGCCAAAACCACCAACCGTCTAATCCGCTCAGACTGGCATCTACTGACCATGCCGTTGATGGGACCAGGCTCACCTATGAGCCGATTCCGTCGATTAATGGGACTTGGTCCACCAACTGTTGGCTTCCCCTCTCCGATGGGATAGGACCCATCAACCAGCCCAAGTTCACGTAATCCCCATGTGTCCCGCAGATATTCCTTCCTCACGGAATGTCATGTGGCCAAACCCATACAGATTTCAATGGCCTATAAAATGGTAAGTCCACAAGAGATTTAGATATGCGAACATACGCACTCTCTCACCTTTTCCACCCAAAGAAACTCTATCTTTCAGAGCTTTCTCTGCCCTAAAAGAGCTCTCTCGAGCTCTTCCTCAGCTATGACCTCGATCACTGACTTGGGCGTCGGAGGGTCCCTACCGAAGAACCCCTCCGATCTTGAGACTTCTTGCAAACTGTCCGGCTTGGCGAAAACCTCATCGGTGACCATCTCAATCTTCCCGATGCTCAACACCGATGGTTGGGCATCATCCGTTACTATTATACTAATTTACCATTGTTGATCAAGATAACGAAATTATTTGGATTGACGGAAAACATGCCTTCTTCGCATTCAAATTTAAAGTATATTCCTTCATTATTTCTTCTTGTACTTCATATGAATTTCTTGATTTACTTCTTTTAAACTATCTTGAAAAGCAGCTTTATATTTAAGTGCAAGGGAACTATGCATCAGCTTCTTCCAAAAACACGATGCATACGGATGATGCTGAGAAAGCCTTCACTTAGTCAACCGTCGTTCTCCCGTGAGGAAGTTGTTTTTTTGTTTTCTTTCTTTCTTGGTTTTCTCTTTTGGATTTTTCCACTCCAGTCCATTCAAAATTTAAAATAAAAAATAGGCTGTCGAAGGGTTATATGCGGAAAAAGAAATATTCATTGTTTTTCCCGCGTGAAAGAGGGAAATTCTATTGGCGCCCCAAACATTACTCTCCACACCCATACTTACTTAAAATTAGAATACCTAAAATACCCTAAGATGTAATTACTTTTCTACCCTGCTTATTCTCTCTACACCCACCTGATCAAAACCCCTAATAAAATTTCAAAACTCCTCTCCCAGCCACAGCCATCTCCCTCCCTCCCTCTCTCAACGATTCTCTCTGAAATCAGGGTCTAGACAAGGTTTGTAGCTCTCATTTCAACAATGGAGAAGCAACTAGTAATCTGGGAAGGCGACGGTGACGATAAGATTCATTTTTAAAAAATGTATCGTCTTATTTTTTTTCCCGGATCGCGTTCCGTTTGGCCTACCAAGGCTGAACGAAATAGAAATGTTCAGCCTTCCCAGGCCGAACCGAAACATTATGTTCGGCTTAACCTGGTTGAACAGATTCCCAGGCCGAACCGAGAAACCTATGTTCGGTCCTATGTCGCCGAACATATGTCCTCTGTTCGGCCACACAGGGCCGAACAGAGGCCATAAGTTCGGCGACACAGAGCCGAACATTTTCCCTCTGTTCCGCCCTGTCAGACCGAACAGATGTTGAACTCGGCGCGGGGCTTTGTGGTTGTGTGAAATGGGAAGAAAGATATGGGGCCCGGGCTGTCGGGTGCGCAGACAAGAGGGTACTCAAATGGGGAGATCCGCTGGGAGGGGAGGAGGAGCTCGGTGGAGGGCGGGGGGGCGGCGCGAACGAAAACGGGGGGTGGGGCGTGCTGAGAAATCGTGAGGGGTGAAAATGGGGTGAGGGCAATTTAGGAATTTACAAAAAAAGGATGGGTGTAGTGAGTTAAGTTGTGGGTGTAGTTAGCAATTTTTTTTATTTTTTAAATATGCGGGTGATGAGAGGATTTATGTGGGCGCCAATAGAAGCTCCCGTGAAAGAGGGTTCAACACTTGGGTAACTTCCAATGGCTTAGCCCTTTAAAGGCCTGATAGAATCAACTTACATGGACCAGAAGACTCGCACCGTGCGTTCACGCGAGTGTCGCTCGAGGGCATTATTTTTTTTATTCAATTATTTTTTTTAACTTAAAACGTGATTTTTTTTAATTCAATTTTTTTAAAAAAAAAACTTAAAACGGCCAACACCTACCATCGCCGTCACCGTTAGAAAAAACATCCCAATTCCCCATCCCGTTAAGCCATTATAGTTAACGGAACGGGAACGAAAATACCTGATTGGGCAAATGGGTACCCATCTGTTTACATAAAAAAATAAAATTAAATTAATTAGGATAAGATATATCAAACACGAACAAGGAGAAAAATCAAGACGTAAAAAAATAATACATTCAAATTTCAAAGTATAAAATAAAAAGATATCTTTCTTTAGAAATAAAAAAAGAAGAAGAGCATATCAGAAAAAAAAAAAAAGGTTTTGACGGATGTCGATGAGGCAGCGATTGAAGATGATGGAGTAGTTTCAGAACTTCAGATCAGCGTTTTCAAACTTCAGAACTTCAGATCGGCTACGTGAAAGAGAAAGAGCAAGAGACAGTGCTTGAAAGAAGTCATTATATAAAGCTAACGGGGACGGAGATGGATAAACAAGGGTGGGCTGAATGACCAAAAGAAAATCCAGACCTCATTAAGGAAATACAGCTGCCCGGTACAAAGGATGCTATGTCAAAAAAGAGATTTGGAGGCCACTTAATTACAACCCTAAAATGCATGTTCAAGTCTCGCTTGCCTTCTTTGTTAAGAAGGCTGCCTAACAATTCAGAAGACAGCTTTAAATTCAGAATCTGATGGCCGATACAAAGTCCTTCCTTGATCCTTGCAAATTTTAGGAATTCCAGATCAAATCAAATGCTGAAACAATCTTTATCCAATGATCTTAATTTCAGGAAACCATTTTTAACCTCTCATGGTGTCACCTCTTGTTCTATCTTGCAGCTAGAAGCCATAATGTTCCACTGACCTCATAAATTTATCATGAGACCTCGTATCTGACCACCCTTACTAGTATCTTCACGTTTTATTTGGCCCCACATTTTAGGTAGAACAATAAACTTCAAAATCTACTCAAACAGCTTGTTATCCAATTTTTATAGAGAGAAGTTGCCCAACATCCTTTATAAAGCTAATACAAGGGTGTAAAATTCATATGCAGAACTGGTGCGATTTTTATTTCATTCAGATTTGGACAGACATGATTATACTTTTAAGATATAATTATGCTTTTAAAGGTATAAATACAGATGGCATCAGTGAATGCACAAGCAAACACAAATTCAATAAGACCTAGCCAGCATCAAATTTTATATTTTCTAATCATTATTTCAAGCATAGGCATGTTTTTTCTTCTCGTTTATGGACCCTTTTACATCAACAGCTTAAAAGGCATCGACCTGTAAGATCCACAAATATCATATATAGTTTGGTGACCCATATAAAAGACATCCTGGACATATGTATCCATTGACACCACATATATCCATCAACTCCTATTCATCATGTATCAGTATACATTAATCTACAGATGTTCGAGAAAAAAAAATGCACAAAAAAAGAATAAGATAGAGCATTTCCATCACTAGCCACCAGCATCATTATCACCGTTACATACAAAAATGCCTCCTTTCCCTTCGCCACTTGCTGAACGAAAGATTTTCTTCCCTCGCCCACTATTTAAACTTACACAACACCTTAATAATGAGTTTTCTTCACTTCAAGAACATACTAAATCAGCATTAAACATAACCAACAAAGAACGTCTTGCCCCTCCAAATTCACCTTATCTCTACTTCCATGTGCAAGTTTGTAAAAGGAATCATAGTGATAGAACATATGACAATGTATCTCTAGGTTTTCCCTCCTGAACGACTAAATCTCTCTTTCTTCGTCTCTTTCTTTGCTCTTAAAATCCCAGAGGACATTAATAATCTTATGTTTTGGAAGCTAATTTTAGACATATTTGTTACCATAAAAGTCAAAGAAATTGGATACTAAAAAAATCAGCAATCTTGCTTTAATATGTGATAACATGATCTGAAGTCAAACCTTCAGATCCATTATCCAGATACTACAATTCAAATTAATTATGATCCAAAGATCTTCAGGATCATGCAAGGCCATTTTGATCATGAACATGAATCATTAGATCCCAACAACAAAGTTCACTAACCATTTTTAACTGGTAAACAAGCAAAAGTCTTTAGCATGAAGACTATAAACCTATCACATACATCTTCTAGTCAATCCGAAGATAGTTGGCTTGCGACTACTTAAATTTCACTCAGAACAAGCATTTCAGTCCTAAGCCTGGCCAGAGCATTGTTGATTATTAGTTAAATGAATCTTTGCCCACTTGCCATGTCTTCGCACTCCTCTAAAGTATTTGAGATAAGCCCCAATTGATCCATTTTCAGCCAACATGATATACCCAAACCAACAACCCACCTATCCCAGATTAATCATTTAGAAGGTCCTACTTTCCATTAGCAATTGATAAAACAAGGCAGAAAAAATGACAAGAAAAAGAAAATTTACTATCTGTTATGCTATATATCATGATCTAATATTCATTTGACTTAGTGCTGCTTCTAATATTCATTTGACTTAGTGCTGCTTCCTGTCAAGTAATTCGACAATGAATTGCATAAGAGAAAAGCTTCCTTCCAACATGCATGCAACCAAAATTTGACCACTAATTTTACAATATGTTCTTTCCTAAAATATGAGAAAGTAAAAGATAAAATTAATCTGATTATCTTGGTTTACTTACTGATGTGGCTAATCAAAGCCGCAGGGGTAATCATGGCAAAATCAACCACGTGGCATAGATGCTTCCCCAATCTACCCTAGGCGGCCCCGACCTTTTCAGGTCAGCCCTGTCGGCCCCAGCTTCTCCAGTCGGGCCGAGGCGGTTAGACCTTTCCAGGTCAGACCCGTCGGCCTCGGCTTCTCCAGTCGGGCCGAAGCGGCCTCGACCTTTTCAGGTCGGACCGTCGGCCCCGGCCCCTCCAGTTCGGCCGAGGCGGCCCCGACCTTTTCAGGTCGGCCCCATCGGCCCCGGCTTCTCTAGTCAAACCGAGGCGGCCCTGACTTTTTCAGTTCGGCCCCGGCCTCTCTAGTCCGGCTGAGGCGGCCCCAACCTTTTTAGGTCGGACCCGTCGGCCCCGGCCTCTCCAGTCAGCCGAGGCGGCCCCGTCGGCCCCGGCTTCTCTAGTCAGGCCGAGGCGGCCCCCTTTTCTCCGGCTAGGCCGAGGCAGCCCTGATCACTTCAGGTCGGCCCCGTCGGCCTCATCTTCTCCAGTCAGGCCGAGGCGGCTCCGACATTTTCAGGTCGGTCCATCGGTCCCGGCTTCTCCAGTTAGGCCGAGGCGGCCTCAATCTTTTCAAAACGGCCCTGCGCCTGCTAAAACCACCCACCTTCTGACCCGCTCAGACTGGCGCCACCTGGCCATGCCGCCGATGGGACCAGGCCCACCTACCGGTCGACTCCGCCGATTGATGGGACTTGGCCCACCAACTGCCAGTTTTTCCACTCCGATGGGATAGGACTTTCCAATCAGCCCAAGTTCACGTAACCCCCACGTGTCCCGCAGACGTTTCTCTCTCACGGAATGTTAGGCGTTAACACCCACGCGAGTCTCGACTGCTTATAAAAGGGTAAATCCACGAGAGATTCAGGTACGCGAACTTAAGCATTCTTTTACCCTACGATCTCAGAGGAACTCCATCCTTCAGAGTTCTCTCTGCCCTAAGGAGCTCTCCCGAGCTCTTCCTCAGCTGTGACCTCGATCGTTGACTTGGGCGTCATAGGGTCTCCACCGAAGAACCTCTCCGGTCTTGGGACTTTTTGCAGGTTACCTAGCTAGGTGAGGACCCCGTCAGCAAGCAAATTATCCATCTCGTCGTCCAAGATTGATGATCAAGCGTCATCAGATTGGCGCACCAGGAAGGGGGGAAGAAAGGAAAATACGAACCCAGTAGCATCCTTTTCTTTTCCTCACTCAGCTATGGTGATGATGCGGGCTCAAGATGCTTCTATCAGTTACCCTGGGGGCATCCCCCGCTGGCTAGGCAACAGGAGGCTAACCTCCCTGCTGCCAATCCTCCTGTCGCCTGTCCACCACCAGACGCAGCCGGCTGAGCTGATCAACTGGCGGCCCTTACCCAACAAGTCCAAGCTCTCACCGCCATGGTCCACGGACTTCAGGAGCAGCAGTCTGTGGCCACCCAGCACCAGACCGCTCCCCCTGCCAATCAGCAGTCTGCCAGGGGAGGCTCTCCCCAGCGAGAGACCAATCGTCGCTAGGCTTCCCCTAGGAAGCCCCGTCGTGAGTCCCTCAAGCGGCCACGATCCCCTGGCTATGGCCTAAGCAAGCTCCCTTCGGGACCAAAGTGCCAAGAGGAACCGAAGCGGAAGTCCAACTTTCGCATCCGTCCCCATCTTCTTCTTCGTCCTAAGAACTACCCAGGAGGGCCCCGACAATCAATCACCAAGCAGAGGAGCACCTGAATGAATACCATCGACGACTGGACGAGCTCGTCAGAAAAATCAACAACCAACCGAAGGAAGAATTTGACACTCGTCCTCCTTATACCCGCCGAATATTGGAGGAGCCCGTACCCTCCAGATTTCGCTTCACTCATATCGATCCTACGATGGCACGATAGATCCTCTCAACTATCTCGAGAGTTATAAGGCCATTATGCAAGTCCAGGGTGCTACGGATGCTCTTTTATGCAAAGCTTTCCCCGCCACTCTATGGAAAGCTGCTTGCGCCTGGCACTCACGCCTGCTCCTTCACAGCATTAATTCCTTTCTGGAAAAGGCCTTTTTGGCATACTTTGACGCTTGCCGACGAATCCCGAGGGTTGCTGACAGCCTCTTCTCTGTACGCAAAAGGAGGGGGAGTCACTGCGGAATTTCATGGCCCGATTCAAGACCGCCGCCTTTGAAGTCTATCATCTGGACGATGCGATGGCGACATTGGCTCTGAAGTGGGGACTTCTCCCATCCCGCTTCACCTTCTCCCTAGACAAGAAGCCCCCAAACTCCTACTCCGACCTCCTCCGAGCCCAGAAATACATCCGCGCGGATGAGGCCGACCTCACCCGCCGTGAGTCCTCGAGGGGGTCCAGCCGCAAGTCTGCCCGTCCAGAGCCTAGCGGACCCTCTCGCCCCTAGCACCCTGAGCCGCCCCGCCGGCCGGAGTGTGGGCATCGAAGCCTCGCCCCTCGAAGAACGAGCTCACGCCCCTCCTCGCTCCTCGCTCTCATATCCTCATGGAGATCGAGGGCGAGCCCTACCTTCAGCGACCTCCACCCATGAAGAAAGGCCTCCCCCGCGACAAGAGCAGCTATTATCGCTTCCACCGGGATTACGGCCACGACACCGATAGCTGCTACCACTTGAAGCACGCTATTGAGGAGCTCATCCAACGAGGTTACCTCGAAAGTATGTTCAGAAGACGCTCCCACCGGTGCCAACCATCATGGGACCCCCGCCTGTTCAGGCCGCCGTCGGCAATGCCCCTACGGAGAGGACGGTCGGGGATGGTATCATGGGGGGCAGCTTCTTCACCTAAGCGGCCGAGAGGGGAGGAGGTGCTGGGCAATGTAGTTCCTGGGGGGGTCGGCAGTTGTTGAAAATGTAAATAATGAAGGCATTGTCGTCTCCATGACGATTGCCAAACACCCTGTAAAAAAGGATATTAGTTGATAGTGGCAGCTCAGCTGACACCTTACCTACGACGCATTTGTTAGGATAGGATTATCTCCTGACTCTCTTCAGCCCGTGGTGGCTCCTTTAGTCGGATTCACTGGGGACTCTGTGAGGGTCGTGGGCGAAATATCCTTGCCTGCAACGGCCGGAACGCCGCCATGCCAGAGCACAATCATCATGATATTCTTGGTCATGCGGGTCCCTTTAGCATACAATGCCATCCTCAGACGACCAGGCCTAAATTTGTTGGACGCCATCATCTCCACCCGGCGTTTGTTTGTGCAATTCCCCACTAACGGAGGTGTCGAAGAGATGCGGGGCGAGGTCAGTCTAGTCTTGCCTTGTTATCACGCGGCGTCAAGTCCTTAGGAGGCCAAGTCGGCCTCGGAAGCGCCTGACCCCCGAGAGTCCAACAAGGAAGGAGAGCCGGCCGAGCGGCTCCTAACTTTTCCTCTCGAAGACGACCCGGTAAAGACTGTGCGCATTGGCGAACTCCTCCCTCCAAGAGACCGTGACCACCTCCTAACCTTCCTGCGGGCCAACTCGGACATATTTGCTTGGTTGGTGCCCGACATGCCTGGTATCCCTCCAGAGGTGATCAACCATAAGCTCAACATCGACCCAAAATACCGGCCGGTTCGCCAAAGGAAGAGGAGCTTTGCCCCCGAGCGACAAAAGGCCATCGATGAGGAGGTTAATAAGCTGCTCGCTGCCGGTCATATCCAAGAAGCACATACCCCATTTGGCTGGCCAATGTGGTCATGGTACGAAAGGCGAGCGGAAGCTGAAGGATCTGCATCGACTTCACCAACCTGAATAAGGTGTGCCCAAAGGACAGTTTCTCTCTGTCCCGGATCGACTAGCTGGTGGATTCCACCTCCAGCCATGAACTTCTCAGCTTCATGGATGCTTTCTCCGGATACAATCAAATCAAGATGGACCCAAGCGACGAGGAGCACACATCATTCATGACAGAGAAAGGCATTTATTGCTATAAAGTGATGCCCTTTGGCCTTAAGAATGCGGGAGCCACATATCAGAGGTTGATGAACAAAGTATTCCAAGACCAACTAGGCCGAATATGGAAGTCTACGTAGACAATATGTTGACAAAAAGCATTCGCGCTTCTAACCATGTCTCCGACCTAGAGAAACTTTTAACAACCTCCGCCGTTTCCAAATCAAGTTGAATCCCAAAAAGTGCACCTTCGGTGTCATGGCGGGCAAGTTCTTAGGCTTCATGGTGACCCAGTGAGGGATTGAGGCAAACCCTGAGAAGATTAGCGCCATCCTTGATGTGAGGCCACCATCCAGCAAGAAGGAGGTGCAACGGCTTACGGGAAGGTGGCGGCTCTAAGTCGTTTCCTCTTCAAATCGGCCGAGCGATGCTTGCCCTTCTTCAAAGCCCTGCGGAAGGCGAACAGCTTCGAATGGAAGAGTGATTGTCAAAAGGCCTTCGACAGCTTGAAGACGTGCGTTCTTGTCCTCCCTGCCTCTCCTATCGAAACCAAAAGACGGGGAGAGCCTTTTTCTCTACCTTGCCACCTCTTCAGAAGTTGTTAACTCTATCCTGGTACGTCTTGACGCCGATGGGACTCAAAGACCCATCTATTACGTGAGTAAGACGCTTTACAATGCGGAGGTCAGATACTCCAGAACTGAAAAGATCATCTTTGCTTTGATCGTCACTGCTTGGCGCCTCCGCCCGTATTTTCAAGCTCATCCCATTGTAATACTCACGGACCAGCCCCTTCGAGCCATCCTGGCTCGCCCGAACACCTCAGGCCGACTAGCTAAATGGGCTATCAAGCTGGAAGAGTTCGACCTCTCTTTCTAAGCCTGGTCGGCTCTGAAGTCGCAAGTCCTGGCCGACTTCCTGGTCGAGTGCACTTAGGCGAGGAGCCGACCGAGGAGCCCCCCATGGAGCAACCCGCTGCCGAGCCGGATGATGATGCGGAGTCTTGGATAGGGCTGAAAATGGATCGGATAAACTCCGATCGTATTCGTATTCGAATTATATTAGATTCAGATGTTTATTTTATAGTTTAATCAGATTCAGATACAAATTCAGATATTTAATTCAAAAATTAATCGGATACAAATACAAATACAAATTTATATATATATTTAAATACGGATACGGATATCTGTTTTATTATATATTTTATTTTTTTACTTAAAAATAGCTATCGACGAAACAAAGCAATAAAGCCCGCTGAATGCCAGGAAATAAAATCAAAACCGCCAGGCAACGACACGTCGCGTGCGGTTGGTAGAAGGGAAGAGTCTCCCTTTCTATTTCTTCTTTCGACTTTCGTTTGTTTTTTTTTTTTTGGCACAGCCCGCTCCCTTCCCACTTCTAGACTTCCTTCTTTGCACGGTGACAGCGAGGAGGAGCGATCCATCGCAGAGAGCAACCAATCTGTTCGGCTCGGTCGTCATCAAGTAAGCTTCCTTTCCTTCCACCTCTTCTCTTTGTTCTGTTCTGAGGTTGCCCAGGGGAAGCCTGGAAGGGCGAGGGATGGGTCCGTGGTGGCCATGGCCGGCAGCGAGGCCGAATCTCCCCTCTATAACTCTATAATCCCAATGCTAATGGGATTGAAAAACCAACTCTCGATCGGCCATAATCACGTGTTTCTGAAACCCATGGAACAACATTGAAAGTAAATTTATTGAATTACTCCCATTATTTAATGCTGTCATTATCTTCCTTCGTTTCATCTCTGGATTTGATTGAAGTGATTTATCTCTGGATCGTTGGATGGGTATTGACAAGGATACAGAGGTAATGCTCATACTCAGTTATGATGCTAGGAAGATATGGGTTTAAAGGGCTATTAGTATGTTCTTTACTTTTTGTGAATGGTTTAGCATAAGAGAATTCTCATCTCTGAGTTGCTAGCATAGTAAATACCTTTAGTTTCTTCTGTTTGTAGAATATATTAGTTTGCAATGAATTTTTTTACCACTTATATTCTTTACTTGTGTGGGATCTTTTCATATGGGGGAGAGTTTATGAGATGCATTTGAGTTTATGAGATCCATGTAAGATTTATCATTTTATCGTCAACAAATCCTATTAAACATTTTCATGTGATGACTTAATGCTTTCAGCTATATAATATGAATCATATGATGCAAATACTATATGGCATATGCAGGTTGCCAATGTTGCCATGTATCGTGGGCAACAGATTCCGACATGTTGCCATGTATCGGGGGCAATCGATACCGACCTCAACCTGCCAATTTTGCCTTGTTTATTTCATTCCAAAAATTTTGTGCTTGTGTGGGCTGTGATAATATTTTGAGCCTATTCAATTTAATTTGGCAATGATGATAGGGACTTCCAATTTGTTTTGACGCTCAATGTGTGGGCTATGAAATCATGACTTGGAGGGCATTTCTAAATGCAACCGTTGTGATTTATGAAGCATATGTTTGACACTGAAATCATGACTTGGACAGCATTTCTAAATGCAACCGTTGTGATTTGTGAAGCATATGTTTGACACTCTATCTGAGCCAAGGGCCATGATGTTAGGCAAGTTCATAGCATTTCCTAACTTGAATGCATGCAAATTATAATGATCAAGAAATAACAGCTGATAATGTCTTTGTGAGCCAACTCAAACTATGTTCATATATCTGATAAGTTACTAGCGTCCTAGAGGAGAAAGCCACAGCTTGTAACATGCTCTGTTGTTATGCTGATGAGCTCAAAGAGGGTTTCTACCCATGGATCGATCAGGTTGGTTATGATTAATATTTATTCATTTCTTTGATCAGGTCTGTGATATATTTTCAAGAATCATACGTCTTTGATCAGGTCTGTGATATAATTTCAAAAATCATACTTCGTGGATGCTTGGCAATTTACTTATTTTAAGCCTAGCCCCTTGACATGATCATTTATATATTATAAAACTTGACCTTTGTCCTATGTTTTTGTTCCTTTGTGTTCTTCAGGTTGGTAATTGTTTGAGCACTTTGATCAAAACATTCAAGGCTTCTTTCCTGCTATTCTTTGATGAACTTGCTATGTACATAACACCAATGTTGGTAAGTCCTTAGAAACATGCTACTTGTATTTCTTAGCAGTACTCAAGAAAATATGCTTGACATTTTGCTTTTCCTGTTGTATTTATGCATTTTTTTGTATTAGTGAACTGCAAATTCTTATATATGTCTACATTTCCGTGAAAATTCTTGTCTCAATGCCTCAATGCTTAATGATTTCCATCTCAAATATTTTAGGTCCTGTTACACTGTTGCTTAGTTGGATTTGTTGTGGATTTCAATTTCTTTCAAGTTTCTTAAGAGAACATTTATATAGCCATATTCTTATTGCCTATGTTTTGCTCTTGTGGTAGACGGTAGGGAGTTTAGTGGCTTCTTTAGTATTCCTCTATTTATTAACTCTTTCACAACTATTCATCATATAACACCATCATGAGATCATAAAAATTTCTATCTTTATATCCGTATCCATATCCATATATAATAAATATGGATATGCTTGATATCCGATTCGTATCCGTATATAATAAATATGGATATGCTGGATATTTGATTCGTATCCGTATCCGTATATAATAAATATGGATATACTTAATATCCGATTCGTATCCGCATCTGTTTAGAATAAATATGGATATGAATTTTAATATCCGTTTAGTATTCGTATCCGTATTCGTATCCGTTAAAAATATGGATACAAATATGGATATACTACTATCTGATCCGTTTTCAGCCCTAGTCTTGGATCCTCCATATGGATGGCGCTTCAAACTCCCAAGGAAGCGACGCCGGCCTTATTCTGGCGGGACCAGATGGAGAGATGGTGGAGTGCGCCCTCCGGTTCTTGTTTGAGGCCACTAATAATCAAGCCAAGTACGAGGCCCTACTGGCAGGGCTAAGACTCGCTCAGGAATTTGGAATAAAGCGCCTCAGAGCTTTCACCGACTCGCAGCTCGTCTTTGGACAAATCAACGGAGAGTACGAGGCACGTGATCCCGCCATGGCCCAGTATCTAGGTAAGGTCTGGCTCTTAGTCTCTCCACGCTCTTATTTCAGCATTAACTATATTTCTCGAAGCGAGAATGCTAAGGCCGACACCCTCTCCCGGCTAGCCACTTCTACTGATGGCATCACGAGGAATGCCTACATTGAGCACTTGGAGAGGCCTAGTATAGAAGACAAAGAAGAGGTCCTTCCGCTCACTCAAGAGCCAACTTGGATGGATCCCTACATTCGCTACCTCACAGACAGCAATCTCCCACTGACTGCAACGAAGCTAAGCTACTCATATGGAGAGCCTCCAAATTCACCCTCCTGGATGGACGCCTGTACAGGAGATCATTTTCTTACCCCCTGCTCAAGTGCATTGGACCTACCGACGCCGATTACATCCTCAGAGAAATCCATGAAATCTATGGGAATCACCTAGGGGGCAGATCTCTAGCTCAAAAGGCTCTCTGACAAGGATACTTCTGGCTCAACATGAGGAAGGATGCCCCTAAACTAGTCCAAAAGTGTAACGGTTGCTAGCGCCACGCGCACATCCAGCACCAACCCTCTGTCCCTCTGAATCCACTTTCAGCCCCATGGTCCTTCGCCCAGTGGGGAATGGACATCCTTAGACCATTCCCCCCGGCTTCGGGACAACGGAGGTTCTTGATTGTCGCCATCGACTACTTCACTAAGTGGGTCGAGGTTGAGGCGCTGGCCAAAATCAATGAGAGCAAAGTCAAAGCCTTATTTTGGAAGTCAGTCATATGCCACTTCGGCCTGCCTCGCGGCCGCTAGTTCGACAACGCCACATTCAAGACTTTCTGTGACGAGCTGAGCATCCACTACCGGTTCACCTCTGTCGGCCACCCACAGACTAATGGAGAGGCCAAGGTCATAAACCGTACCATCCTCAGGGGGCTCAGAACTCGACTCGATGGATCCAAAGGCCGATGGGTAGAACTTCCTAGCGCCTTGTGGGCCTACCACACGACCCCAAGAGCTCCGACAGGCGAGACCCCATTTAGTCTAACTTTCGGGTCCGAGGCGGTCATCCCCGTGGAGATCAGATTGCCGAGCCCGTATGTGGAGTCCTACAACAAGGAAGATAACTCTACCCAGCTGAGGACAAACCTCGACTTCATCGACGAAGTACATGATCGGGCGCGACTGCATATGGCAACTTTTCACCAACGAGCAGCTAAGTACTACAATGCCCAGGTCCGTCCTAAAGTATTTCGTCCTGGGACCTGGTTCTAAGGAGGGCTGAGGTGTCTAAGCCGACGGAGGGGGCAAACTATCCACCAATTGGTAAGGTCCTTACCGCATTGCCGAGGTGCTCCACCAAGGAGCTTACCAATCGAAGAACTCAACGGCCGACCCATCCCGCATACCTGGAATGCGGATAACCTTCGTCGGTATTATCAATAATGCATCTCTCTGCATTACGAGCAATAAAGGACCTCCTTCAACACCAAAGCCATTCCTTCTTTACATCTGGAGACCAGATCCCATTAAAGGGAGCTCGCCCGCATCATGGCCCACGGAACACCACTCGGCCCCGGTACGACGATGCCCTCGAGTGGTTAAGACCCTAAAGGGTCTGTACCCGATGAGTCGCCCCTCGCAGTGGTTTTTTCAAAACCTCGAGGTGATTTAAAAGGAGCTCGCCCGCATCACAGCCCATGGGACACCACTCGGCCTCGGCACGGCGGTGCCCCGAGTGGTTAAGACCCTAAAGGCTCTGTACCCAGAGAATCGCCCCTCGCAGCGATTTTTTCAAACCCACGAGACGGTTTAAAAGGAGCTTGCTCGCATCACGGCCCACGGGACACCACTCGGCCCCGGCACGGCGGTGCCCCAGAGTGGTTAAGATCCTAAAGGCTCTGTACCCGGTAAGTCGCCCCTCGCAGCAGTTTTTTCAAACCCTCAAGGCGGTTTAAAAGGAGCTCGCCCGCATCATGGCCCACGGGACACCACTTGGCCCTGGCACGGCGGTACCCCCGAGTGGTTAAGACCCTAAAGGCTCTGTACCCAGCGAGTCGCCCCTCGCAGCGATTTTTTTCAAACCCTCGAGGCGGTTTAAAGGGAGCTCGCCTGCATCACGGCCCACGGGACACCACTCGGCCCAGGCACGATGGTGCCCTCGAGTGGTTAAGACCCTAAAGGGTCTGTACCTGGTGAGTCGCCCCTCGCAGTGGTTTTTTCAAACCCTCGAGGTTATTTAAAAGGAGCTCGCCCGCATCACAGCCCATGGGACACCACTCGGCCCCGGCACGGCGGTGCCCCCGAGTGGTTAAGACCCTAAAGGCTCTGTACCCGGCGAATCACCCCTTGCAGCGATTTTTTCAAACCCACGAGATGATTTAAAAGGAGCTTGCCCACATCACGGCCCACGGGACACCACTCGGCCCCGGCACGGCGGTGCCCCCGAGTGGTAAAGACCCTAAAGGCTCTGTACCCAGCGAGTTACCCCTCGCAGTGGTTTTTTAAACCCCTGAGGCGGTTTAAAAAGAGCTCGCCCGCATCACAGCCCACGGGACACCACTCGGCCCCGGCACTGCGGTGCCCCCGAGTGGTTAAGACCCTAAAGGCTATGTACCTGGCGAGTCGCCTCTCACAGCATTTTTTCAAACCCACGAGGTAGTTTAAAAGGAGTTCGCCCGCATCATAGCCCACGAGACACCACTCGGCCCCGGCACGGCGGTGCCCCCGAGTGGTTAAGACCCTAAAGGCCCTGTACCCAGCGAGTCACCCCTCGCAACGGTTTCCCAAACCCTCGAGGCAGTTTAAAAGGAATCTGATGACTCTCAGTTCTCAGGTCGCCCTCCGGGACTCAAAAGGCTTCTGACAGCCACAATTTTGCCTCAGCGGCTCTAAATCTACCTCAACGGGCAATGGCCAATTAGTTGATGGGCGTCCGCTTTGGGTTCAGCCCCGGCCTTGAGCTGTCGTCTCAGTGTCGGCCTCGAGCTGCCGCCCTGGCCTCGGCCTCGAGCTTCCGCCCCGGCTCTTCCTTTCAACCTCGGCCTCGGCACGCAAATTCCCGAGACAGTTCAAGGTCAGGGCTCGACGGCACCACGACTAGCAGGGCAGTACCCAGCTTTGCGCCATCTTTAATGGACCTCGCCCACTATAGTAGCCTTCGGAGTCGGCCTCCAAAGGTGCCTCCTTGAATCTTACAGCCTGACACCTGTTCGAGCTGCTTCACTAAGTTCATACGCAAACTCCTAGAATACTCTCAAAAGCCGCTCAGGGCCCCGCCTAGGTTCTCCCTCGCGGCTAACGATTAGCTGACCTATCTAGCTGGTCGAGGACCTGATGAATCGAAAGCTTAGTCAGCGGCACGGTTCTTCACTGACTTGTTCAAACTACTGTTAAGTCTAGGTGCATCTGGTCACCGTAGAGATGGAAAACATAGTGAGATAAACAAGGCGCGGAAGACGATCTAGAGGAAAGATCTTTCTAATGGTAAACGGATTTCCTCGGCGAGAACTCTCTAAGTTCGGAGGAGGACTCTAAAGGCGTTCCTAAATGACCGTAGCCGGCGTCAAGTTACCCCAAACTAACTATGAATCTGTTCAGCGGTGCGAGTTTCTGCAAACCTATTCGGTCGCTATCAGGTCTAAGTCCAAGGATTTGTCGCGACGCTTCGGGCATACATGATACTTTACAAATGGGAGAGCAAGACATTTGAAGAATAATTCTCTTTTCATTAAGTACCTTAGAATGGTTACAAAATTCAACCCGGGGTCGGGTACAAAAAGAAAAAGAAAAATACAAAATTTCCTAAGGCGCGCTCGGCCTCGGCTCCTCTTCGGCCTCTTCCTCCTCCACCGTTTCCTCGCCGCCGAGATCCCCGGCCTGGATCTCTTCAAGGTCGGAGCTGCTAATGTTAAAGGCTGCGGACACCTTTGCCTTACAAAGTCAAAGCCCCTGGTGTAGGCGTCGAGGTTGGCCTCAACAACTTCTTGTTCAAACTCCGCTGAAGCCTTGTAGCTTGCAACGGCGGTCTCGACTTGAGCCTCAGCCTCCTTGGCTTTCACCTTGGCCCCCCAGACCTTCGCCTCGGCCTCCTCAATCTTTGCCTCGGCTTCCCTGGCCCGCGTCTAGGCCTCCCAGGCCCGGCCCTCGGCCTCCTCGGCGCGGGCGCTAGCTTCATGAGCGTGGGCCACCGCCCCGACCCGCTCATGGCTCGCATCAACCACCGCCCTCTCTGCCGTGAAGGCCTTCTCCATTGCGACCCGGACCTCGTCCATGGCCGTCTCAGCCCGGCTCTCCGACTGCTGGAGCTGGCGGGTTAGCTCCTCAATCATCTTGCTGGCCGCCTCCAGCCTGGCTAATGTCAGCGCTAGCTTAGTCTCGGCCGCGGAGGCTCGGCTGCTCTCGACTTCGGCCCGGCACTCCGCCTCTTTCGCTCGGCCGCTCAGGGCCTCCTCCCGAGCCTTGGCCTCATTCTGCTACTGAGTAAGTTTCTTAGCCAGCGATCGGCTTTGCCCCTTGTATTTCTCAACTCAGGCTAAGGTGCGCGAGGGCACCTCCCCCGAGTGGGCCACCGCTATTTGGAGGGCGAAGGCTCCGTTAGCCAGCTGCACCAAAGAAATTCGTCAGCTTCAGGTCGACCGAGGCATGTCAAAAGGAAACTAGGACCAAGGGGTTACCTGGAGCACATTCACCATCACCATATCGAGGATGGCGGCATGGGACTACCGCTCCATCTCTTCGTCAGCCTCCGAGGTCCGCGCCCTTGATAGGAGGACGGCAGCCCGCACGACATCCTCCATGGTCGAAAGTTTGGGTGCAGGCCGCGCCACCCCCACTAACGGCTTGTCGACTGGTCGATGAGCCGGGCGATGCGCAGACCATCGGGACGAGTTCCCAGACTCGGCCCTATGCTTGCTAGGCCTCCTCGCCTCGGCATTGGAACTCCTAACTGCTGTCTCCCCCTCTCCGGCACATGGGGGAGCCCTCTCCACCTCCAGCTCAGCAGGAACCGGAGGGTCGCTTGCAACTACAACCTGCCCTGCCTCGGCCAAATCCGCGGCGGCAGGGGTCTCCTCTTCAGGGTCTAAGACCACCACGGCTACCTGAGCGGTGGTCAGGATCTCCCCTTCTCGCTCGGCCCCGGCCGGGACGGGGACTGCCTCGTCAACCAGCACCTCCCCGGTCGGCTCGTCCGTGGGCGCTTGGGCCACAGGGATCTCCAGGGCTTGGGCCGGCTCGTTCTGAGTCTTCTTCCGTGCCCTCTTAGCCGGCCTGGCTTGCTCGCCTGCCGCCAACCTCTTCTGGCGCAGGGCAATCTCCAACCTCTCGGTGGTAACTCTCATTGCTGCACAAAGAATAAATGTTAGTACACAAAAAGAAGAAAAGAAGAAAAGGAAAATTTTTGTAAAGTGGGCAAAGGCAACATCCGGCCAAGGGTGAGAGGAATAGGTTTCTGTGCTCACCGACTGCCGGGGCCAATTCAGCCTCATACAAGTTCTCCTCGGACAGGAGATCCTTGTAGGAGGGGATCTGGGAGGACGAGAAGTGGCAGAAGAGCTCCCCGTCCTTGGCACTCACAGCCGAGTTCTCATTGGAACTGACATCCGGTTCCCTCCAGTCAGTCCTCACTCCCTCCATATGGGCGAAAAGGAATCGAGATTTCCATCCCCTGATTTTGAATGGAAGACCTAAAGGAAGGGCCCTACCCGGCCTAGCGGTGAACACCCACCAGGCCCCCTCGCCCTGGCGGCAGTGCTTGTAAAAAGCCCGGAACAGAGATAGATTGGCCGCGGAACCCTGGAAGTAACAAAGGATGACGAAGGCGCAGAAGATCCGAATCGAGTTCGGAATCAACTGCGCCGGCACTAACCTATATCTATTCAAAAGATTCAGAAAAAAGAAGTGGAAAGGAAACTGCAGCCCGCACCGAGAGAACTCTTCGTACAGAGCGACCGACCCGGGAGGGTGGAGGTCACTCTGTCTTTAGGTCCCGGCGCGGACAGGCGGATAAAATCGGGAACCCTATACATGACTCTAAGGGCCTCTACCTCTTCGAGGGTCATGGTGGAGGCGATCCCCCCGGCCCTGCCGGGTAAAGGCTAACGACCGGAGGAGGTGCCGAACGTCGAGAGGAGAGAGGGACTACTCTCACCGAAACGATTTGGGCAGCTGGTTGGTCGCTCGTCCTCGACTGGTCACGGATTATGATCCTACCTAATGGTCGGGGCATTTGGCTAACGGATGAAGTATGGTCCTCATCACAGGAGGGGGACGAGTCTACTACTGGCCTCTTACCCTCTTTGATGGTCCTACGGTCCATGAGTCAAAGGTGAAGGGTGAAGAATGGAAACTAACCTAGAAGTTAGTAAGAAGACGAAGGCTGAAGGTCTCAGGTCGTAAGGGAGCTCAAAAGGGGAGAAAGTAGGAAGGCAATTGCAGTGTAAAGCTCTCCCCCGAACCCATGGGGCACCTTTTATACCCTTATTTCAAATCGCATTGCTCGAGAATTCACCGCCTAGCCTTCACCTATTGCACCGCATCCCCAGGCACCGGCCATCTCGCCCGCGCCCGAGGCACGCCGCCTCAGTTCAACCAGGGAGCGGGATCCCCGGCCAATGATAGTATTTGAAAAATGAAGGAGCAATGATGGCGCCGACCTTTTTCGTCCTTCGAAAAAGCGCCCCTTCGAAACAACCAATGCCGACGTCAGCGCCCACCTACCGCATAATTATGGAAGATTTTTGAAGCGACATCGTCTCAAGAGGACGCGCCAGCTCACCTGCCATTAAGGGCGCCCATAACTAGTTATCACTTTTTAAACTTTTGCACCCCTTAATGGTAGGTGAACTGGCACGCTCTTCCAAGGCGATATCGCTTCGAAAATCTTCCGTAATTATGCGGTAGATGGGCGCTGACGTCAGCATTGGTTGTTTTGAAGAGGCACTTTTTCGAAGGACGAAAAAGGTCGACACCATCATTGCTCCTCCATTTTTCAAATACCATCATTGGCAAGGGATCCCGCTCCCTCCTGAATGACTAAATCTCTCTTTCTTCGTCTCTTTCTTTGCTCTTAAAATCCCAAAGGACATTAATAATCTTACGTTTTGGAAGCTAATTTTAGACATATTTGTCACCATAAAAGTCAAAGAAATTGGATACTAAAAAAATCAGCAATCTTGCTTTAATACGTGATAACATGATCTGGAGTCAAACCTTCAGATCCATTATCCAGATACTACAATTCAAATTAATTATGATCCAAAGATCTTCAGGATCATGCAAGGCCATTTTGATCATGAACATGAATCATTAGATCCCAACAACAAAGTTCACAAACCATTTTTAACTGGTAAACAAGCAAAAGTCTTTAGCATGAAGACTATAAACCTATCACATACATCTTCCAGTCAATCCGAAGATAGTTGGCTTGCGACTACTTAAATTTCACTCAGAACAAGCATTTCAGTCCTAAGCCTGGCCAGAGCATTGTTGATTATTAGTTAAATGAATCTTTGCCCACTTGCCATGTCTTCGCACTCCTCTAAAGTATTTGAGATAAGCCCCAATTGATCCATTTTCAGCCAACATGATATACCCAAACCAACAACCCACCTATCCCAGATTAATCATTTAGAAGGTCCTACTTTCCATTAGCAATTGATAAAACAAGGCAGAAAAAATGACAGGAAAAAGAAAATTTACTATCTGTTATGCTATATATCATGATCTAATATTCATTTGACTTAGTGCTGCTTCCTGTCAAATAATTCAACAATGAATTGCATATAAGTATGCATAAGAACTTTAATAAGACAAAAGCTTCCTTCCAACATGCATGCACCCAAAATTTGACCACTAATTTTACAATATATTCTTTCCTAAAATATGAGAAAGTAAAAGATAAAATTAATCTGATTGTCTTGGTTTACTTACCATTTCTCTCCTACCCCTCATGTTCTAAATCCCCTATTTCCTTCTCACCCACTCTCTTCCCCCCTGCTATCCTCTCCACTCTTTTCCCTCCTCTCTCGACTACTTATGGACCGTTCACAATTGCACAATTATCATTACTAAGTCATTCATAATGATTGAGAAATGTCAACTCATCTCATGATTCTTTGTATGGTACCCATCATATGTCTTTAAAAATATCACAACCACCACAAAAATCAAAACAAAATCAACCCAAAAAATTATCAAACTTGGTCCAAAACAAATTGCAGGTAGAATATTAGTCATAATAACAAACAAATTGTAAATAAGATACAAATAGTAATGACAAGCCAAAAGACTGACTTGAATGACCCTTGGTAGCAATCATGGGAAAAGATTCAGCCAGAGAAAGCAATAACTAGCAACCAACCTTGGATGACAAATATGCTCTTTATAAAGCTGATATTGGAAGGCATTTCTTGCTCACATCAACAATTACTGTCACAAAAAGTGTCATTTAATTTCTTTTCAATCAAACAAATCGTTTTCCCATATTTTCTCATTTTGAATCCAATTATTTGGTCAATGACAACTTGGCTATCTTTTATAAATTATGGGTACTTGTACAGTGCACACTTCCCGTTCTTAACTCCTATCATTCTCTGATAGACGCAAGGAACTTGTCAATCTCAAAGCTTTTGATTTCAATAAGGAATTATAGGGTTATAAAGAAAAGTAATCATATTTTACTTTCTTCCATTGCTGTAAATCAAATCTTAATTTGAATCTTCATTATCTGCATCAAACACCTACAGTCCAAGTCCAGCTGCCTTGGACCAACCATTTTGCAGACCTAAATGGCAGAAATCGCATGTAGATGACATGCACAGATGAAACATGATTTTACTTTTGGCTACTAATACGAAATTTCGTCTTCCACACACCAAGAAACATAATCATCTTGTTGTTTGTTCAGCCACTTTCTAAACCAAGAAACATTTTAGTTGGTTAACAATCTAAAAGAAAAAATGGATATGCATCATGATACTTGGAATGACAGGAGGATTGACAAGGCAACAGTTTTTCCAAATGAATGCCTCACACAATCTAAAATATGATAAAACACCACAACAAGCTGACCAAATTCACAATGCCTAGGCAATAGTTTGTGTGCCACGGGAACAATATAGAATTGTTAACCTGAATTTTACTGTTCAATATAACAGTAGCAAACAAAAGTAGTAAAAAGAAAGATTAAAAACAGTACAACAAAAACATTAGGTTAGCAGGTGCAAGCAACATGAAACTGCAGAATCTAATACAGCAGGAGATGCAACATAATCACAAAAACATGCAAATACAAATCACCACTGTAACAGGGCAAACTAAATCATGCATTAATGAAGAAATTCTGTCTATATTATTACTTACACTAGGAAAAACAAGTTCAAAATAAAAAATAATGATAGTAGGACTTGAATGATAGTGCGACATACCCTTTTTTTTTAAAAAAAAAAGCCTCTTATCTTTAATATAATAAAGAGTGCATGCTTACAAAACCAATAATGGTATCACCAAGGAAAAGAAAATCTTGAGTAAGTGAAGCAGTACCTGCTCTGGAGTTTTCTCATGGTAACGATTCTGTGATACACCTTGTGCAAGTAACTCTTTCACTCTTCCTCCCATATACAGTTCAGATAGGCACCCATGAGCTTCTGTTATCAAACCTGCCCTAAAGGCACACAAACCAAGCTGTGCCATTGCCCTGTTGAATAATATCTGTGATGATATGTCCATGAGCTGAATCCCATCTTGCAAATGACTCATCAAGAGAAGATCACGAGCAACAGGGAACTCATCAAAGATAGCATGGTGGTATATATCACAAAGCATAGCCCTAGCCTTTGTTCTCTCATCCCCGTACTTATAAATAAGAGACACCAACGCATCCATTAGTGTCCTACTACTCTCTTGAAATGTAGACCTCCTAGGAACAAGCTCAGGAATCACGACAAATGGTGGTGGAGCCCTGTTCTCCTCTGCTGGTTGACGTTCATCACCAGCTGCTGCATCACCATCCTCCACGCCACCTTCAGCTCCATCTTCCCTCTGTTCAGCCAATTTTCTCATTGCATCATAGACCTCCTGAGGCTTATAATAATACAAGTTCAACTCGTCGCAGTGCCACCTTGGAAGCTGCCTTGAAATCCCCTACCCTCTCAAGATAATCCTGAACATTCTGTGCAATAACTAAAAACAAGGGTTCATCCCTAAGCCTCTCAACATATTCGCGAGTGTGTGGGTCAGTACACTGCAAACTCTTGAAAAATTCTGAATCCAGCCGCTCAAGGAATGCAACCAAATTTCCCCAGACCCGGATCGTCCCCTTATGGTCTGCACCCTTCTGGGTCTCGTGTTCATCAGGCTCAACTGAGTCATCAACAACAATGTTTGGGTACTGCTCAAGGATGTCAAGTACAAGAAGCATGTTGGCAACACATTTCTTCCACACGTTGATTGGCATGTGCCCAAGCAAGCTTGGGTTGACATCAAACTGGGCCGAGATAACGCAAAAGGATCTCAAGCTTTTGGGCAGGTGTTTTTGCCACGCGGGTCAGGAATGTAAGTTGTTCAACTTGCTCAACCCTCCCAGTTCCCTTCCCACCCCTTGCTGCTACAATTTCTTTAAGCTTCTTGTCAACAATTTCCCATGTGATCTCACTGGGGTCCTTCATAAATTGCTTGTCCATAAGCTTATCCTTCTTGCTCATCTGCTTCTCCCAGGCCCCACCACCCTCGGCTTGCTCATCACCCTCCTCCTCCTCATCTTCCATGTCAGACATTGCAATATTTGAGGGGTCCTCTTCTACCTCGTCCTCATCATCCTCTTCTTCTTCATCCTCATCCTCAGCTCCTTCATCCTCACTCTCTGGCTTCTCGCGATACTTCATTATCAACTCCTCGAACTGCTTGTTGTTCTTCTTCAGCTTCTGCTTCATCGAGTTGAGGGCTTTCGCATTGCTGCTGCTCATCTTCTTCTTAGCATCCTTATTGGCCAGCGCCTGAGCCAAGAAGTCCTCAAGCATCACAAGGGCTTTAATGTAGAGGTTAGGGACCTTCTCCGACTCAGTTACCCGGACCACCTTCCCAACTGTTTATTGATCTTCTCAAAACTCTCCTGGAGGCTGACCCAGTCATTTATCTTCATTGCATTCCTCATCTGATCGACAGTGGCAGCCATCTCCTCAAACCTCTTGTCACGAGCTGACTTGACCACACGATGTTGCCCATCGTAATCATCACTGTCGCTTGCGTTTTCCTTGAGGTAACGGTGGGCAGAGGCCCTGGCAGGCTCCCCTGCCCCTCCCCCGGCATCACTTCCATCATCATACTCGCTGGTCTCCTCCTCCTCCTCCTCAGAGTCGCTGCCACCAGACTGGGAATAAAAGGAACAGTTTTTTTAGGTGGGAAAAAAAAGACATTTAATGTTAAGATCAAGATCAAGGTTGGATGCTAAGATCACCTGCATCCAGAAACGAGAACCCATGGTTCCTGCTCTTTACTTATTGAATCAAACCCTAAAAATTCAAGCGGCTAGAGTTAGATGTGAAGACAGACACAGATAGTTTAACAGAATAAACCCTAACATCCGTATTAAACCATGAAATAAGAAATATGATAGAAAAAATATGATCATTTTTAGGTTGGTGGAGATGAGATCTTTATCCAGATGCAAAACCGTAACTATGAATCTAAACAAAAGCAGATCTTGAGAGAAAAATCGATCGATTTTTACAAAACACCATCGAGCCGAAGCCGAATCAAAACAGAAGCAGATCCTGAGAGAAAAATAGATCGATTTTTACGAAACTCCGAGCCGAAGTTGAATGAGAACATGCCTGGTTCTTACTCCGCCTACGCGCGTCTTCAGCGATGGGAGAGAGGAGATGGAGGACAACAAAAAGGCGGCCGAAGGATTTATAATTTTATAGGGTACGAGCGCGAGCGAGGGGCGTGCGTTGCGAACGGGGTTCTAGGGCTCCAAAGTGTTGACCGGAACCCGACCAAAATTTGCTCGGCCCGGGTATTTGGACCGGGTAATCTCAGCCTGAACCGGAGTCACACTTTTTCAGATTTTCCCTTTTTTTTTTTTTTAATCAGAAAATTTACCGGTTTTAGAACCGGAGGATTTGCTCGGCCACTTTGTTCTAAAACCGGAAAATTTTCTGATTTTCAAAGGAGCGGGTCCAGGGTTTTCAAAGGAGCGGACAGGACAGTCACAGCGGGGGACTGGTGGGCACTCCGGTGGATACCCGAGCATGCGATACCAGGATGCTTATGGGAGCGTTGGTAGGACTCCGTACCATGCAGGCTCAGCCGTGAGAGGCTCGCAGATGGAGACGTCGCGTATGGTGAGTCTCAACAAGGCTGGTAGAGTTTAGAGGGAAGAAGGGTACGACTTCGACAAGAGGCTTAATTCTTTGTTTCTGAAACAACTTGTCCGTTTTTCTAAACATATTTGCCGAGAACCTTATTAGTTTGTTGTTATGAATGCTTGGTTTTGGTCGAGAACCTGGTGGTATGCTCCGTAGAAACATGGGGTGTGATGCTGTATTCTTTCCGTATCGGTTTATGTTATAACATATGTCGTTCTGTTTTATATCCGTTGATTTGTTTATTTATCTTATTTTGCAGGTTGATTTTTTTATACGTTTATTTTGACTGCCTAGGGGCATGTGTGGTATAGATTCTGCTATGTGAAGAGAAAAGCCAGATAAATCAGAAGCTGTATTTTCTGGCTTCTCCTTAATTTTTTTTTGTTCAAAAAATATTTTTAAAATTTATTGTCAGATACCTAGTTTTTAGAGAGTACTATTATATATATATATATATATATATGTATGTATGTATGTATGTATGTATGTATGTATGTATGTATGTATGTATGTGTATATGTATATGTATATGTATTGTAAAAGTACTTTTTAAACAATATCAAGCACTCTAGTGAACTATTTTAAAAAAATTAAATTTGATTTGGTTTGGCAGGAGATAGGTAAACTTAGGGTTACTTTTGGTATTAAAATTGTATTTGTTTCTTTTAGCTTTTTAAGTTCTCACTCGGTTGGGAGGGAAATGGGAGGAAATTTTTTCTCTTCTACACTTTTCAGAAAATTGCCAAGCCAAGCACCAAGCGAAATGTTGTGAGGAAATTAATGTTACAGAGTTAATACTTACTGCTTTTATTTTTGCTTTTTTAAATCAATAAACCTTTACTACTAAAAAAATTATAAAATAAAAAGATTTTCATCTTACATAATTCTACACTCCGGTTCAATTTGCTATTTTTTCTTAGATTTTTGAGAACAAGAGGATTTTATCGTGCAAGATCATTCGTGGCTGGGTGATCGGAGATTAGTTTTGGTGCAAGAGAAATATTTTGGGGGTGATAAAAAAAAATTAAAATAGATTTTTTATTAAAAATGTAAAATAGAGTAGTTTTTTTCTCAAAAAAATGTGCTAGTTTTCCGTTTAATAACAGACTTTCCGCATAATTTCCTTTACAAATAAATAAATAAAAAAAATACAAGGAATGATAAGTTATGTCTGTGGGCAGGCACTCAATGCACAGGTTAAATAGTTGGCTTACTAAACACCCTCACCATTAAACTTAACATGGAATGGGTTTACGATCAAGTAGATTAAGATTGTCTCTTAGCTTATCTTAAGACATTTTAATTTTGCATAGCAACTGATTAGATGAATTCAAGGCTGCATTCAATCATCTAGCTTTATTGTGCTGGTCAATGGTGCCCCTACCTCCTTATGGGTTTGATGCAAGAGTATTCCCTTTCACCGTCTTTTGCTCAGAGATGATGCCCCGATAACTGCAGCAATTTTTAAATTAACAACTCATTTTATGGTTTCAATCCATGAAGAGGAAGCCCTCATATTACTCATCTGACTACTTTCTCTTCTCAAAAGAAGAGCTCAGCTTTCTTATGTATCTATCTTAAGAAAGTTATGCACTTGTATTGCAAATAATCTGTGCAGACGCTCAATTTTTAAGCAAGTCAATGGTACTTTTTCAACTTCTAAGATTCAAAATAATCTGGCTATTGAATAATTTGGACACGCGCAGTTGAGCTCGGCCTTTATCTTGGGGTCACTACAAGAAAATATTAAAATAGTGATAAAAATTAGTGATGAAAATTTTCGTCACTAAATTGTGACGGTTTAGTAATAAAATAGTGATAAAAATTAAAGACGAATTAGTTTATCCATCACTAAATCGTCACTAAATTAGTGACGAACTGTCACATCCATCACTAATTAGTGATGGATGGGGCAATCCGTCGCTAATTTAATGACGAATTATCATTCCGTCACTAATCCGTCACAAATTAGTGATGGAAAAGCAATTCATCACTAAATTAGTGACGGATTAGTGATGGATGGGGTAATCCATCACTAAATTAGTGATGGATTAGTGACGGATTTTCCTTCGGTCACTAATCCATCACTAATTAGTGATGGATGGGCAATTCGTCACTAAATTAGTGACGAATTGTCTCATCCGTCACTAATCCATCACAAATTAGTGACGGAAGAGTAATCCATCACTAAATTAGTGACGAACTAGTGATGGACTGTCACATCCATCACTAATTGTGACAAAAAATTCGTCACTAATCCATTACTAATTTAGTGATGGATTACCCCATCCGTCACTAAATTAGTGACGAATTACCTCATCCATCACAAATTAGTGATGGAAGAGTAATTCATCACTAAATTAGTGACAAATTAATGATGGACTATCACATCCATCACTAATTAGTGATGGATGAGGCAATCTGTCACTAATTTAGTGACGAATTGTCATTCCGTCACTAATCCATCATAAATTAGTGATGAAAGAGCAATCCATCATTAAATTAGTGACGGATTAGTGACGGATTTTACTTTCGTCACTAATCCATCATAAATTAGTGACGGATGGGGAAATCCATCACTAAATTAGTGATCGATTTGTGACGAATTTTTCTTCCGTCACTAATCTATCACTAATTAGTGACGAATGGACAATCCATCACTAAATTAGTAACGAATTGCCTCATCCGTCACTAATCCGTCACAAATTAGTGACGAAAGAGTAATCCGTCACTAAATTAGTGACGAATTAATGACGGATTGCCTATCTAAATTTATGCTCTAA